>BSBM01000668.1:0-310000 GCA_027924585.1 Larix kaempferi | reverse complement strand
TTGGACGTGACATGAATGATTAAAATTAAACTCTAGATGCATACGCAAGCCACTTGGATGATGGCTGAACATCCGGTATGTTGATGCTTTAAATGATGAACTGTTTCCTTTATGGCATTATAGGGATGCTTACCCTACATTTAAGGTCAGCATTAATTAGTTAATGGCTTCCATGTTCTGAGCATAGAGAAAAACCTTGTCACATTACAAAATCCTTGCAACATCATACAAATACAACATTTATTGCCCTCAACCTAGCTCATTTTACCTCTTCCTAGTTCAAATGTGCTCATGATCCCCTGTTTAAAATCACATAAATTTTCGACCGAGATATCAATGATGTGCAAGCAGGCTCGACCAACTGGTTGGCCATGGGACCGACGGAGAGGGGCACCCCTAGCACTATCCTGATGTCCTAAATCCAACAGAGTTGACGGTTTGTCGATCCGAGCCATGGTCGTCATTCTATGGCTCATTCCGTCTATTTTTTTTTGTTATATTAAACAAAACGCGCGAGCGTTATGGTGATACATAATGCGCACGTGTTATGTTTCACCATAACACTCGCGTGTTTTGTAATCCTATCCTACATGTTAAATGACATGACAGGTTTGGAGCCCGCCATTCCTAGTTTTACATAACGCGTGAGCGTTGTGAATTTACACAATTCTCGTGCGTTTCGCATTTACCCAATTGCATCTAAAAGGTCCCTCAACTTTGTGTGAGGGCCCTTGTCTAATGTAGCACTTGTTCTATGTATGCTTCTACCCACATCATTGACTGTTGAAGCTTCCTGTATGCAGTTGTAAATTATCTTGGTATTCCTATTTTAGTTAGGACAATTTCTAAACAGATGTGGTTCACCACATCCCCGTCACTTTAGTGGATCTCTAACTATTTCATTAGGTCTCTAATTATCTAATTTTGCAACATTATGAGTTGTTTGGTTAAATTTTCTGTTGAAATTGTTTCCATAAAAACTCTTGTTTATATTTCTTTATGGTGGAGGGTTAAAGCCCTTCCATCTCTAATTAACTTTTTCTTGTTTCATATTCTTCCAGACTCTTGGTGTCTCATTTTTGTGTTTGTATTGGGCATAGCATAACCTTGTTTTTCTCATGGCCTCTTCTAGAGTCTTGGGATAGTCAAATTCTATCCTATCTTTGTAGGACTATGGTAACCAACTTAAAAATATTTGAATTTTTTATTTCTCATCCTTGATGTAAGGGACATATATTCATAGCTCTAAAAACTTATTTATCATGTCATACATGGACATGGCTCCTAGTCTTAGTTCATAAAATTCCTTGATCATTCCTTCATAGTACTTTTTATATAGATACTTATGCCTGAAATGTTTCTAAAAGGTTTTCTAGTCAATCTGTTTATTTTAAGTCCTTTTACTAATTTAAGGTCCCGCCGCAAGATGTTGGCATTAACATTTAATTTATAAATAGGAATTGTAGACTTCATGTTGTCGGAGTAAGCATATAGTTGGAGTACTTACCCAAACCCAGAAGCCATGCTTTTTGTTTTGGTCCAATTTTGGATTCACCATCAAAGGTAGGTGGTTGTATTTTCTTAAACTCACCTACAATATGTTCTTGGTATTTTATTTTATTTTCTAGTATTGGTCTCACAATTTTTGCTCTTCCAAAAATTTCAATTTGTTTTTGGTTGGAGGAATTATCACCCTTGTTAGTTTCATCAATTGTTGGTTCACGTGGATCAGTTTTTTGTTTTATATCAACATCACTCAAAGTCTATTTTGTTTTTTTAATCTCAAAGAGTTTATGTAGTGGTACTTCATTCAGTTCTTGTTTTTCTTCATGAGCTCTCATTAGTTCATCATTATCAGTTTTATAGTTCTATAACTTTTCTATCAAACTCTTCATTTTCTCTAATATCTAGGAAGGTGTACTATGTCCACTTTTAGCATCCATATCTATTACTATGTTTGCTTCGGGTGTAAGTTGATTTGTGTCGTCTTGGTGACTCCATTCTTCCTCCATGTTATTAGACATGGTGTTCACAAAATGCTAGTATCTGCTTGCGACAAACAATTTTCAGTTTATTAATTTATTGTTGTGCGGAAGTTTTCTACAACCCAATAGGCCTAAGTGTTGTAATTATGGCTTTAATACCATATGTAAAATATGCAAATTTACTAAATTATATATATATAAAAACTTTTATACTCTAATGGACCTATGTGCATTATTCCTCTTGTAAAAAGGACTATGATCTCTATTGCTGACTATCACATATTGCTTGTCGATCTTTACACCTATTATTAACATCCATATTGTAAATGAAAATATTATTTTCTAGTCCCTTTCTAGGTTTCCCTTTTCGGGTGGAATACCTTTGTAAGTTCCCGTGTCAACCCTAATAGAGGTGCTACCTAATTAATAAGGTTATACTTTGCATAAGTATCAACCATACTTAAACTCATGCAATTGTATGTCATTAGAATTAAAACATATATATTATCCACTAGGAGGGTTGATTAATATTCAATTCTTGGTGATTTGTTTGACCACCGCAATCTTGGCCTGGGTCCATGGGTTTGAGCAATAAATGGATTACCTATATCTACATCATGGTCCTTCACTACTATAGTCCTACATATCGAAGCTATGGAGGGATAGGGTGTTTATGGTTGTCCTACATCGAGTTAAAAGGTGTTGTATCCCGATCCACAACATATCTGCTGCATTTAATCCGTTGGGGATTTTGAAATGATGGTGCTTTCAATGTGTCTAGAGGTTAGGTTCTAGAGTTTTCTCCATGTAAGATTTATACTCTAAGGTGTCAATAAATGTGGCTCTTGTTTGATTACCACGATGGTCCATGTAGGCCGAGCGTACCCTACCTTCCTGATGCATGTATCGACTCTAGGTAGCTATTACGGAGGTGTCTCCTGGGGGAAGGTGGAGGGGAGGTGGGAGGGACGAGCGAGGTAGGGTTTTTTGGTGTTTTTTTTTTAATTCAAATTTTTATATATTTTGTTAATTTTAAAAAAAAAATAGTTTGGTTTTTCGATTTTAATTTTGTATTTTTTTAATTGAAAATTGTAATTTATTAAAAAAAAAATATAATTAGGTTAAAAATTCTTTTTCTTTTTTTTTTTAAGTTATATAATTAAAATAGTTAAAAATGTCTTTATTTTCTTTTTTTTTACAAATTTATTTATATAAATTATTTATTTAAGTTAAAAGTTTAAAGAAAAAACTTCTAATATATATATATATATATATCATTTTATTTACCTTTTAAAAGTTTAAAATTTTTGAAAATTTATATATTTTTTCAATATAACTAGTTAGTCAATGTATATTTTTTTTGTAAAAGTCGAAAAACGTATTTGTAAATAATTTTTATTTTTTTTATCAAGAAGTTTCAAAATCACAAAAAAGGGTTCAAAATGAAAAATGGTGCTATCATATACACACTCTTTGAAACGAAGGTAAAAACAACTACTAAAATTGATCCCCAAAAAACGACAACAATGTCGAGTTCTCCTCAAGTTTTTTTTTTCAACCGAAAAAAAAAACGTACTATTGCTATTCCTTGAATCAAATAGTACAAAGATATTCATCTTTTTTGAAAAAAGGTATATTCATTATGTTGAAGACAGAATGACCAAAGGACTCCAAACTACCATCATCAAAAAATTATCCATGATAGACTATACAGAACTGAGTAGACTATGACATATTACAAAAAGCATACTGTTCAACAAAAAACCTTGACTTCAAATTTTTTAAAAGAAAAAGACTTCGCCACTTTCCAGCAAGCTGGAATCCATCCATTCCTCCCAAACAAGATATCCTTCAGAGCCCAAAAAAGCTTGCTTTGATAACCAATCAGCATGTCCATTGTGTTCTCGGAAGATGTAAGAAAATGAGATAAATTCCTGCATATCAATCTCCTCTCTAACACGCATACACCAGTGTTTAAGAGCTAAAACATTTAAATCATAATCTTTTGCTGCCCATTTGATAGTAACATGTGAATCTCCGAAGACCTTAATATTTACCAAACCAAAGATGTTTGCACATTTCAGAACACACCATAGAGCTAATAGCTCTGCCTTCATATTGCTTCCATTACCGCAGTTGAGACAGAGAGTGAAGTAGTGACCCTCATTCAAATAAATAACACCACCAACAGCACAAAAGCCATGTTGTGCGGCCCCATCAAAAAATAGAATGGGTTGATCCACAATAAAAGAAAACTGACCAATCCTCCTCTCCACAACCTTTTTGGTAACAACAGTGTAATGTTGAGCTAAATTTAAGACAATAAACCCACAAGCCGCAACATCAAGCACTTTATCCTGAAAGGTAACCAAATTCCGAAAGTACCAAATGGCCCATGTAATAAGAATAGGAACCTGTAATGTCTCATTAGAAGATCGAAACCAGCTCAGCAGAGACTTACCAAAATCACCATCTTCCCATACCTTTGTGATTAACAACTTTGAACAACAAAAATTCCAAACTTTTTTACCAAAGGAGCAGAAAACAAATAGATGATTGATAGATTCAGAATCTTCCTTACATAAGATACACCAATTTGGACCACACCAACCACGCTTTGAAAGATTTTCCCAGGATTTCAAGGTTCCTTGTAAAGCATGTCATAAAAAACACTTATGCTTTAAAGAAAGATTCCACTTCCATATCTGTTTATACCACCAGTTCTGGGGAAAATGATACTTCTCTTGCATAATTCTGTCATAGGCTGATTTTGCAGTAACTATTCCAATTTTAAAAATCCCATTCCATACCAGCCTATCTTCTTGATCAGATAAAGAACATCGAGCCAAACAAAGAGCACTGACATAGTTATCCCAAGTGATTGCATCCTCACCCTCCAACCCCAAATCAATGGATTTTAACCAATATGACTGACCAGAAATTTTTTTGATACTTTTTAATATGTCATCCCATATATTTTTAAGTAATCCAGGATTTTGTTTGAAAGACAAACAGAACCATCAATACCCAATATATTATCTTTTCCCACCCTGATGGCTTCACCATTTCCCAATTGCCACTTCAAGCCACCAATGATCCATCCAGAAACCTTAAGAAGCCCGCGCCATAAAGGAGAGCATCCAAAACTCGAAGGCATATGCAGTCTGATCCAATCAACCAAGTCCATTTTTATATACTTCACAAAAGCAATCTTGGACCAAAGATTTTGTTTAAAAAGACACCTTCATAAGCTTTTTGATCTAAGAGCCACGCTGAAGGATTTTAAATCCTTAATCCCCCAACCTCCGAATATTTCAGGCCTGGAGACCAATTCCCACCCAATCATAACCAAAGAGGCCCGATCTTTCCCACTGGACCACAAAAAATTGAAAATCAATTTCCTAATAACATTTAAAATGTAGGCAGGGATCTCGAGAAGGGACATCCAATATACAGGAATCCCCAAAAGAACCGCTTTGATTAGAGTAAGCTTGCCTCCCACAGAGAGCATTCTATATGCCCAATGGGAGATACGAGCTTCAACTTTCCGAACGAGCCACCACCAATCCTTAATCTGATAGTTGTTAGGTCTCAAGAAAAAACCCAAATATTTAAGCCCTTCATCTAAAGGATGCAGACATAAGGCAAAATAGTAGTAATTTCCCTTCTTCTATCGGATTCCACATTATAAAAATGGAAACTTGACTTAGTTGAACTTACCTTCATCCCAGAAACACGACAGAAGCAATTCAAGATGTTCCTAAAGACCCCCCATTCAGCAGCAGTAGCCAATCCCGCCAACAACACATCATCTACAAAAATCAGATGAGATAAACACAACCAATACCCAAATCGATGCCCTTGATTAAACCATCCTGCTTGGAAAAGTTTAGCATCCGACTAAGAGCATCGATAATCAAAATGAACAATAATGGGGATAAAGGACATCCTTGCCGGATTCCCCTTGAACACTGAAAAAAAGTTGTAAGTGAACCATTTATCAAAATAGCAATGCTAGCCATTGAGACACATGGCATGATCCAATTAAGGACAAGAGGAGGAACCCCAATTTGGATCAATATAAGTCTTAAGAAAGTCCAATTAACCCGATCATATGCCTTTTCCAAATCTAATTTTAGAAGCATTGCACTGACTTTACGATTTTTGATGGAGTGGAGAAGTTCCTGAGATGCCCCGATGGCATCATGAATTTGCCTATTATGCAGAAAACCAAACTGTTCATCAGTAATATGATCTAAGAGAGCCGATTTAATTCTTTGAGCAATAATTTTGGAAACTAACTTGTAAGCCATATTACAAAGAGCTATAGGCCTGTAATCTCCAAAATTTGCAGGTTTTCCCTTTTCTGGAATCAATGTAACAAAGGTAGAATTTAAAGCACCAGAAGAGAAACCCTGCAACCTTGTATGTTCCACCATACTCAAAATCTCAGGCCCCATAATCTCAAAGAAATGAATATAAATCTCCATAGGCCAACTGTCGGGACTAGGGATTTTTTCACTAGCAAAAAGATGCAAAGTATTCTCCACCTCCTCAAGAGTAACCTCCCTACCAAGAGCTTATGCTTCATCATCATTAAAGAACCGGGGGAAAAGTTTAGCAATTCTAATCTGTTCCATCAGATCACACTTACCCTCATCTTTATAGATATTACCAAAATGTTTAACAGCTTCCAATTTCAACACCTCACCACCAGAGGAAATGTTACCTTCAGAATCATTCAATTCCCAGATTGTATTCAGATTACGACGGGCCGAAGCAAAGGAATGGAAAAACTTAGTGTTTCAATCTCCATGATTGATCCACAACGCCCTGCTTTTCAACCTCCATTCCATCTCCTCCTGAAGAAGAATAGCCTCTCTTTTCTTCTCAAGCAACTTAACCACCTCAAATTCTTCCCTACTCAACTCACCCATAAAATTTTCGTTATGAATCTTTTGAATTTATGCTTCAAGAATAGCCAAATCCTTCTTATTAGATTCCTTTCTATGCTTGACCCAACCAATCACCACTCTTTTAAGACTTCTCATTTTGTTACAGAAAATATCTAACGGGTTATCCCCTTCAGCAGCCGCAGAAGCCCAAAAACCTTTCACCATATTGCAAAAAGCTTCCTCTAACAACCAGGAATTGTTAAATTTGAAAGGAACATTTGATTTCACCCCATAATTGTCAAACTGAAATAGGATAGGCCAGTGATCGGACACTTTTTTCCCATGGATCCAGGAACGATATCTCTGAAATTTTTCCAGCAAGGATGCCTTAACCAAGAAATGATCAAGACGCTTATGAACACCATCATCACCCCCTCTACCATTACTCCAAGAAGGGCACAATTTAGAAGGAGCAACATCAATTAACTCATAATCCAACAGTAGCTTACTGAAATAATCCGCCATGGGATCAATTCTAGCTTTTTTCCCCCAAATTTTCGAAGGTGACTTTGTAAAATTTAAGTCACCTGCAAAAATAAGACTCTCATCATTTAATAGCCCAGAAACCGAAAGTGAATCCCAAAAGTTCTTCCTGTTAGAGTATGGAGCATAATAGTTGAAAACCGATAAACAAAGGTTCTGGCCGACACAATAATCCTTCAATAGAATCCCCCAATCAGTCCTAAAAGATTTGAAAGAAAACAATTGAGGGTTCCATGCAGTAGCCAAATCCCCAAAAAGACCAGAAGCATCCAAAGCAGTGACCTCCCAATTTGGCATAATACTTCCAATTTTTGAAATAGCATCATAACTAGAACACATAGTTTCTTGAATTAAAACAATACCTGGGCTAGTAACAAGGAAAAGGTTGAATAGGGCCCTAGCCCTCAAAGCCCCACCCAACCCACGAACATTCAGGGAGATTAAAGACATTAAGAAATATCCACAACGGGCTTCTGTGCTCTAAGACCCAAAACATAAACATCTTCAAACCCACAGTCAACATCAAACGACCCTCCATTCTGCAATGGACCAGGATCAGGAGCTTTTTTCTTTTTCTTCCCCTTTCTAATAGTCACATTCTGAAATTTAGGGGGGGGGTAGGCAACACATTTGAATCTGGAGTAGGGTTTTTAGAAAAAGTATCAATAGGGATCAAATCAAACCCCCCCCCTGGAACCACTAACATCCAAGCAAGCAGAAACCACAACATCAACAGGTTTATCAGAACGGTTGACAACCGACTCGCAAACTGGGAGAACAGGGGTAGAAATGAGAGAAGAGTCGAAGCCATTCGAAACCTCCCCACAAAAAAGAACATCCGAGGAAGTACTAGGGCACATAACAGTAGGGCAAGATTCAACCCCGATGACAGAGTCAATACTACTAACAACCCTAGAGGGCCCAGGAACAGAAACAGGTTTGGACAAACCATGCCTCAACTATACTACCCCCAAAGAAATCCTTCTATCTAAATCCACCTCTTTATCAAAAATAAAATCTAACTCTGCTTTTGAAAGCTCAGAATAGGCAGATTCCGGAGGGATTTTCAACTTACCAGAAATTGGAGTCCTCGGAGAAGCCAGAGCAAAATCTGGAGAGTTAAAAGTTTTCTGACGACTCGAATCCTTCAAACAAGACAGAAGATTAGGGCATTTAGCTTGAATGTACCCTACCTCATGACAGTGAAAATAGCGAAACAGAATTCTGTAGAAATCCAGCTGTTGATTCCAGCTTCTATCGCCCCAAACAATCTCAATGGCGGCCGGCAAACCCATACTCAAATCTATCTCCACTAAAACCTTAGCATAGCGTCTATCAATTCCAAAGATCGAGTTTTTGTCCACTCTGATACACTTACCAACCGAATTTGCCAACCCAGCCACAGTATCCTCCATCAAAATTTCAATAGGGATGCTGGGCACAATCATCCAAAGATGACAAATACCTTGACGCTCATGAATAGGATCAAAAGTGACGTGCCAGCGTTTAAGATTCAGAAAGCCATCCTTAAACAACCAGGTCCCCTCAAGAATCTGAGCCGAAGCCTCCAAACTAGGAAAGATGAACAGTATCCATTGATTAACCAGCATATTAATCCTCGGAGTATTCCCAACAAGAGGTGACCAATTTCTATTAACCCACTCGACAATTTCCACCTTTGAACCAGAAGCATATTCTAATCTCCCTACCAACGCCCTGTCCGCCAGCATCCCGACCCTCTCCAAATTTGCACCAGCAGGAATTACAAACCTCTCAACCTTCTCTCTTGCCTTGAGAGTCTTTGCCCACCGCCTATTTTTAGCTTTGACACCAGCCAAGTTAGGGTTTCTCCCATACCCACAAGCAGAGGGAAGAGGATCAGCAGGACAATCACCAGAAGCAAACCCAAGAGAATGACAAGAAAGGGGATCATACCCCCTCTCGTGTGAAGTCATATCCAGGGAATCGGTCCATCCGGTAAACACCACCACCTGTCCAGCGCAGTAGGATCATGATAGACACCTCCCACAAAAGTATACAGCTGTCCCTACAAGACAGTACAAACCCTAGGTGACATATCCGTGAGTGGACCCTAGCACACAGAAGGAAGGGTTTGCCTCACTAAACCATAACCAGGGACGACACAACCACAAACAAAACCAGCAAAATTTGCAGGCCAAGCCTGCGAAACCCTAGATGAAACCCTCATCCTGCCCCTCAGTTCTCCTCAAGTTATATAACTTGTTGTTATAATATTAATATCCGAAAAATAAATTTAGATCAAAATGATAACATAGTATAGTAAAGATTAGGATTTTGCCCCAATTAAAAAAAACAGTCAAAGTTTTTAATCCATAAAACTCTAACTTTTTATATCATCCAATTTCCAAACACAATTAATACAAAATTAGCCAACTATGCATAACCAAATGTTTTAATTTCTGAACCATTTGCTTTAGAACATGACCTTGCACAAGGATTTGCAAGTATCTTCATTTTCATTAATTCAGGCATAACCAAATGTTTTAATTTCTGGACCATTTGCTTTAGAACATGACCTTGCACATGATTGAAGGATTCAAGGATTTGCAGGTATCTTCATTTCCATTACTTCAAGTGGTGTTTTGAATTATCAAAAAAGAAAAATATGATACTTTATTTAATGAAATATATATGTGGATGTACAAATAAAAAATTACTTAACCATCACGCCCTCTCAAACTTGATATATTAACTAAATATACGTATGACACCAAAATAGATAAAATCATGGTTCCTGATTTAACCAGTCTAACCACTACCACCAAACTACACTTACCAGGCAGTACACATACCTAGTAGTTACAATACGTTCTGGAGGAAAAGTTTGATTCCTCCACAAATTCTTACTTTCTTCTTCATGGTTTTATTTGATATGCCCTTCTGTCCTGCCCAAAAAAATAAAAACATAACCTACATCGTGTACTCATGGGAGGGATATAAAAATAAAACCCTACCAAACTTGTTAACACTCAAGACAGATGAGATCGCATCAAATTTGTTTACCCTAATTTGATTCCCTAGAAGGGGTTGATTCGCTCCAATGGAGCTCTAATTGTTCGCTTGAATGGGTCGTAGAGCTTCTCAATCTATCACAGATCATAAGATTCCCACGTAATATTTCTATGAAAATCAAACTAGTTTCCCTTCGCACATGTGGATTCAAACGGAGGATACCCAAATAATATATCAATTAACTTGGACCTTGATCTCCTTATGGTTATGGTTTAAAAAGAGTCCTTTTATTTTTGTTGTTATATTTTTTAGATTTAGATTTTTCCTTTTTTTTTATTTAATGGAATTCAAAAGGGGGCAAGGCTTTTTAGGAGGAAAAGGGAACGAGTTAGGAATTTAGGATTTTTTTTGGGGGGAAAAGGGAACGAGTTAGGGATTTAGGATTTTTATTTTTATTAATATTGTTTAAAATAGGGGAAAGAGGTGAATGGTAAATTTAATTGAATAACAGGGAGAGGTTAAAGGAATAATAAGGTAGGGTTAAAAAATAAAATTATGGCTTTTTTTAATCGAATGCAAAGGGAAAAAATGAATGGTAGTAAGGAAAAGGGCGAGTATTCTTTTCTTTTCAAAATTGGAAGACATTGACATTTTTCAGCGAAGAAACACTTGGGGGTACTTTAACTTTCTAAGCTTAAGTGTAAGGAGAACAACAACGAACGGATGCATCTAACAAATTAATGGATGACACAAAATCGACGTATTTCAAGTGACATGACACAAAGACTTTAATTTGTCGAAATTTCAACCAGTGCCGAGAGGGTCAAAAAATGACGGTTTTTTTTCAAATGAGATATGAGCATGACTAGCATGACAACATGAATTCAATGGCATTGATTCGGTAGCATGATGATGCAACTAACAAAAATCAACAAATTGCAAAATTCACTCAGCCATGACATGATGATGCTGAGATGAAACTTGGTCGAAGGGAGCATAGGGAAGCAAAAATTGTGAAACAAGATATAGACGTGACAAGCACATTTTTGTGGTTATGACAGTGAAGATGGAATGGCTATGTGACCAAATTTAATATGTTTACATCTAGCATCATGTTTCGACACTTCAAAATCATGATGATGTTAAGAATCAACACCTCCCAACTCATATTGCAGTGCTACACGATATATATAGAAACTCTTAATTTGTGTGTGACATATGAGAAAATATTTGATAATTAGGACATCTTATATAATTATTAACTTAGACTATCTAGTCGTATTTTTTTATCCCGTGACTAAATTTGTCATTTATTTTAGTTGTTTTTAGTTGTAATCACTTAAAATTGCTCAAATTTGGTCACATTTCACTTAAAAACACTGTGGTGACCAACTTTTTTGGTGGTTTAGTCATTTATTTTGCATGGTGACCAACTTCTGTGGTCGCATGGTCATATATCACCCATTTTTCTACTATTGTGATCTATCTATGTTGTACAATAGAAACTAAATATTTGCATAAATAAACTAGAAATAGAAATCATAATAAGTATATTTTTGCCAATTTAACTTCTAGAATGAACACATTTTGAATACTAACTTTGCACTTAGGAATTATAACTTAAACATTGAACTTACATAGTAGAAATAGCTTGAACATTTGTCATGTAGAGTGTAAATGACCTGCCTATTCATTTTTAGAAAAGGAGTAACCTAAAACTAGCTCATTGATTAACTTGCATCATGAAATTATTGAAAACATAGATAGCAGAATAGGGTTAACTTTATTAACAAACCTACAGGATGGGAAAAACCCGAATCTTTAGCTTGCTACATAATGTAAAGAAAACGTTTAGCTTACAGAATAGAAATTTAACTAGCATGTAATAGAAATAATATGAACATTCAAACAATGTAGTGAATAAAAAAATTAACACGTATCTAGTCTGCAACGGTCGAAGATAATACAACTAGAACAACCACATTCAACCCAATCATAGATCATTGAACAACCAGTCCTCTTGTTCAGTAATCAATCCCTAGCATGAACCATGATACCATTGGTGCTAACACCTTTCTCTCCAACTACAATATCTCTTTCCCAAACAAAATTCTCAATAACTCAGAACTGGAAACAAATTTTTCTTAACTTGGCACAACTCGCTTCTTAGGAAATTTTCTAACACATCAAAGGTTCTCACACAGTAGATTTCCTATGCATACTAGACAGTGTCTTGTCCTCACACATATGCGTATAAATACATTCTTCCTAGGTATTACACAATGCTCGACCTTCCCTCCTTGGGAATTCATTGGCCTTGGATCCCCTCCTAGAATTTAGGGGGATGGATCCACAAAACTGTCTTTTGACATTTGTCTTTCTCACCTTTTGAGCAAGAGGACTGTGTTCCCCTCCTATGGGGTGATGTCAAAAATTGTCTTTTACATCTTCCCTCTCATGAAGACAAGTGGCAAGTTTTATCTTGCACATATTCAAAATAAAATAATAAAATATTCACCACTTAATCACAAATTCAAATTTGTATTTAGTCAAAAATTAAAGTAAAACATGGCGGAATGCGATAATGTACATAGGCTTTTACTTCAAGACAAATGTTTATGCGAAAGAGGAGTGATATTGGCTCTACCATGTATCCAATAACCTATTTACATGAGGCCATTTGGTTACTCCATAACCACAATATTAACCACAATGGATTTTAAACTTATATCATAATGTAACCTCAAAATTATGATAATAAACTAATTATGAAATGCATTCATGCTAATGTATATTATGGAAGTTTAATTTAACAATGCATTCCATTTATGAACCCATGGATTTATATTCAAACTAATACATGCATTATGAACCTAACAAACTACAAAGTAAATTTAGCTATGATAAGAATAATAATAATTCTGCATAATTAGAAACAATTCAAGAACACTTATTTTTGGAAAATTTTCACCGACTGGTTTAAGAAGGATGTTCCATCTAACCATAGGTTCTCTTTTACATTTTTTTTCTTTATAATAAAGACCACTCTTGAGTTGAGACTATGAATCCAACAAAGTATTTATATATTAGAATTTGGGGTGGATTAGTGCCTATGCTTTTCCTAGGTTGTATGAAAATGAGACAATTGTACAGTCAAGATTGATTTTATGGCAATCATTCTAAATTCAAAATAACAAAATTATAAAAAAAAAACAAATATAACGGGTATCTACGAATGGATAACTGGTAACTAATGTATGAATAACTTGCAGCTGATGGATAACAGGAAGTTCGTACAACTACACATAGAGAACAAGTAACTTGTTAGTGGCACTTAACTTGTGATCTAATGATATTCACCAACCACAAGTTAAGTGATTTTGTGAGTTATTTTATTAAAATGTAAGCTCCACATTCAATATGAAATTACAATTTTATTAATCTCTCAACTTCACCCAACAAACCATACTTATAAATATTTTCCTTTTTTTATTATATATATATATATATATATTCACAACCCAAAAAAGTTTCACAAAACATCTTTCATATAGTTATCATTCAGTGGGTCAAACTTATCCTATCTACATTTTTAATATGGAAAAAAAAACCATGTTGATAACATAGTCTTCGCTTATGAAGTGTCTATCTAACAATAGAGTTAATAAAAAATATTATGAACATATTTATAATGTCTATTTGGGGGAAGTCATGTGTGCTAGTCATGGAAGTTCATTTGATGGAAGTTGATTTGGATGTTCAAATTCTCAATAAAATATTGTATTAGTTTTGGAAGTTTATTTGGATGTTCACAATCCCAATAAAATATTGTATTTTCTTGTAGTTTGCTCTTAAGAAAAAGTTATTTACATGGCATATTTTGCTTTAAAAAAGGTTATAATGTCTTGTATTTTATACATAGTTGGCCCTTACGAACAAAATACTTATATGGCATATGGCACAAAAATCAAGTAGGTGTATACAAGGAGACTGTTGAACTTATTGACCACGTGTTTATGCTTTTCCCTTATGTTATTGCGTCGAGAGGCGCTCTACATCTCAATATGAGGGAAATCTTGTAACGTTGTGTATGTGTCCTGTCACATGTAACGGGACACCTAATAAAACATAAAAAGTAAAAAATGATAATATGAGGGAGATCTTGTAAGGTATATTTGTCTGATAACATGCATGTGTCTCATTACATGTAGCGTTACACTTAATAAAACGTAAAAAGTAAAAACTAATTAATATTATGTCGGCTACACCCTTATCTTGTAACATGTAATGGATGTAATGTTTGTTCGAAAAAAATAAAATGTAAAAATTAATAGTTGGTCATTAATAAAATTTAATATAAAGTAAAAAATTATAATATGAGTGAGAACTTTTAACGTTAGTTTGTGATATTATTGTCGGCCATAAACAAAAAAGAATAATACAAAGTAAAAAGTAATAAATATTATGTCGGCCATAAACAAAAAAAAGTTAAAAACTAGAAACATAAGTAAAAAAAAATATTATAGCTAACATAAAAACCTAAAAAGTAAAGAAATAAAGAAGTAAAAAAAAATATTAGAGTGGACATAAGAAGTAGAAACCAAAGAAGTAAAAAGAATATTGTAGCCAACATAAGAATAGAAAAGAAAAACAACCATAATAATAGTTAGATTTGCTAAATAGTAATTAGATTTGATAAAAAAATGCCATAATAATAGTTAGATTTGATAACTAACTATAATTCCAAGCAAAAAGGGTTTTGAACCTTGGTTTCTAGGTTAACATAATCCCATCACCTTAATTCCTACCTACAGACCACACACAAATGTTGTTAAACAACAAAAGATGCATATTTATTTCATTCGTTGCATTGATTTCAGTAATGCATTTTTGTTTTTGTTTTTTACATGTATGCATTGAATTTATCAATTTAATAAATAAAAAAATCTTTCATTAATTTCAACAATGCATTGTTTTTTGTTATTTACATCTATACATTGAATTTATCAATTTAATAGAAAAACAACTCTGCAATGATTTCAACAAATTAAATTTTGGTGTTCTCTATTTCAGGGTATATCGTGGATCTTCATGATAATATTGCAAATAATGAAGATATTGATTATCAAAGAAGAAAAGTATGACAAATGTATAGAATAGAAAGATAAAAATAATCTTTGTAGCAAGATTTATGTGGTTGTTGATTTCAGGATGTTTTGGATAATCCATAGTATCCATGTTCTCTAGTCAACGTTTCGAATCCATAACAGAAAAAGAAGCATCAGAACATACAGAAGAAAAAAGAAAACGTGATCATGAACTAAAGAGATCGTGAAGAAGTGTTATTTGTGTAAAGGGATTCTCAAAAGCATGAATGGGGGGTAATTTCAGGGTTATAAAGGAATCAATATAACTACCAATGAATATGACATACTTGGATACATGGAATGTGATAACAAGGAAAATTTGAACTCTAATTTTGTTGATATGGAAACTTCCAATCGTGCACTATAGTTCATATCTGAAAATCGACAATATCAATACCATCTGAAGAAATGTATATTAGACATCGAAAATTTCATGAACGAATTGATCAACTAGTAGAAGTTCAAATGTGTCATGTCTGCCAGGAGTCATATGCTAGAATACAAGTACACAATACAAGTATAGGTCCAATGTAGATTCTCATATGATCGATATGAGAAAATGTCAAAACTACCAGGTGTGAAGATAAGAAAAGATGAAGAAGATAGATTGAGAATGATCACGATGTGAACCACATTTTCATTTATTTAATCCTTACAAAATTATTGTCTCTATTTTCCAATTTAACAATTTACTCATACTTATTACTTACATTATTATAATCCTCGTAATTCTTTCTATGTTTTCAACTTAACCTGGTCCTTACAATGTTGAAATTTTTTATTGCATATTTTTCAGTGTAGATGTTACTTTGTGGACACATTGATTTCAGTGTATGGATGCATAGATTTCAGTGAATGAACGCATAGATTTTAGTGTATGGACGCATTGTTTCAGTGAATGGACGCATAGATTTCAGTGTATGGGATTTTTTATTGCATATTTTTCAATGTAGATGTTATTTTGTGGACACATTGATTTCAGTGTATGGACACATAGATTTCAGTGTATGGACGAATTGATTTCAGTGTATGGACGCATTGATTTCAGTGACAACAAAAGAACAAGAAAAAGACTTGAAACGAAAAGCAAAAGAACAAAAAGAATTTCAAAAAAGGAAGTTGGACGAAATGATAGTACAAGAATTAGAAGAACGAAGAAAACGAAACGCAAATCGACAAAAGAATATCGAAAAAGAAAGTTAGACGAATTGACAGCAGAAGAATGAGAGGAACAAAGAAAATGAAACGTTGGTGGACAAAGAGTGTATTGAAAGAGAAGTTGAAGCAGTTAGAAGAACAAAGAAATCAAGTTGCAGAACAACAAATAAATCAAAATGTACGAAATGGAGAAATGACGGCAGAAGAAAGAGAAGAACGAACAAAACAAAACGCTGATTAACAAAAAGAAAATCGAAAAAAAAAAGTTAGGCGAATTGACAATAGAAGAACGAAAAGAAAAAGAAAATGAAAAGTTGATCGACAAAGAGCGTATCGAGAGAGAAAGTTGAAGCAATTGGAAAAACAAAAAATCAGTTTGCAGAACAACAAATAAATCAAAATGTACGAAATGACGAAATGACGGCAGAAGAAGGAGAAGAATAAACAAAACAAAATGCAGATCAACAAAAAGAGAATTGAAAAAAAAAGTTAGGCGAATTGTCTCTATTTTCCAGTTTAACAATTTACTCAATCGTTAATACTTATTACTTACATTATGATAATCCTCGTAAATGTATCTGTGTTTTCAACTTAACCTATTCCTTACAATGTTGATCAAACTCCAGTTTTGTGTCACCGCCCACGACTGAAACCAGACTAGATCCAAATCCTAGGCTCTATCAAGCGTCGAGAGGGATCAAATCTCCTGAGGTGAAAACCTTGGCTCAAGTATTGCACTCAAGGAGAGGTTTGCACCTCGGGAGATTTGATCCCTCTCGACACTTGATAAAACGTAAGATTTAGATCTAAGCTGATTTAGGTGTGGAAAGATGTAACATACCAATAAAATAAACATTATGACATAGAAAATTTATGCAATTAGAATTAAACAGTGAAAAAAGCATTACTCATAACAATGTTATTCAATATCCATGTAATATACAATCATTTAAGTTTGGAAAAATGTAACATATCCAATTGTCTAATTAAAATAAAAAATTAAACACTGAAAATAGCATTGCCCATAACAATTTAATTTTATTTCATATACATGTAGTATGCAATCAATTATTTCAATGCTTAAAACATGTTTTTTAATTATACATTGAATATACATAATTGATATGTGGAAAATTATAACAACAACATATACAATCATATGGATGTAACATATCCAATTAACTAATTAAAACCCAATCAAATAAACAATCTAACATTTATGCAATTAGAATTAAATATCCAATTATCCATAACAATTTTATTCAATATCCATGTAATATACAATCAGTCATTTAATGCTTAAAACATATTTTTTAATTATACAATATCCATATAATATATGCTTAAAACATATTTTTTAATTATACATTGAATATTGATATATGAGTTATTATAGTGCAACAACATATAGAGGTACAATTATTTCATGTTAAAATCATTTGTGATAACCAAGAAGTCCATTACATTTCCATGGAATAGCTAAAGATTGAACTATAGAGCATAATTATGCTTTTTACAATAAAATCATATTTAATATAATTATCTAAATATTAAATAATTATCATTTAGATAAATATAATGATAATGCTAATTATCATTACATGTCATTTGAATTATATATTTAAAAGCAAATTTATAAATATGACAAATTAATACACATTATTTTTAACATGTATTTATATTTTGAGAGAAAAGAACAAGGATGATCATCCTCTCTCCCAAAACAGGATTATAATTGAAAGGAATAATATGACAAATTCATGAAACTATAATTTCAAAATATTTTCATAATCATTTTTATTAACTCTATTGTTAGATAAACAATTTATAAGAGAAGATTATATTATTTACATGATGGTTTTTTTTCTAACAAGGTATAATAATAAATATTTTCATAATTTATTATAATTTTTGGTTAAAATTACTTATGAATTTTATATTTCAAAGATTTGTTTAAGTTTTTCATTGTAGTTTACTATAATATTAATAAGAATTACTTTTAAGTTGACTAGCAAGTAGGAAGATGATTCCCAAAATGCTTCTAAATAAGAAAACATAAAATTTTAGTTACTAACCATTTATCAACGAAAAGTTTATATATATATGGAAATTGTTTTTTTTTCAAAAAACAAAAAGATATACTCCATGGAGCATAGAACATCTCCTCAATATAGCTCAAGTCATGTTAATAATAACCTTTCTCCAACCTCCTTAAGAGTCGAGTTTTAGATACCCAAAGCATGTAGAGGAGATGTCTATGTATTATCAACCCAAGGGTTGAATTGTTAAGTGGAGAGCAAGCTCTTTGGGCATAGAGTAACTCTACTCTTCCATCGAGCTTGTAATGTTAATGGAAAAGCCAAGCTTGTAATGTTAATGGAAAAGCTTGAATCTATCTTTCTTTTTTCAAAATGCATGGAGCTTAGAAAAAAGCTCTCATGATTTGTGTATTTAAGAATAGTAATTATTTTATATAGTTTTTATATAATTGTTATGTATGATATACGAAATTCATATAGAAATTAAAATAAATAATAAACCAAAATTTTAGTTCAACTTTAAAAATATTGAAATATTAAATATATTACCATAAAAAAATGAAACTGAAAGTGACTAATAATAACAAAAAAATAATTAAAAAAATTACAATATCAGCCTTAATTAACTTTAATGGAGGAACCCAAATTTACACTCTAAAAAATAAAAATAATGAATTGAAGGAATGAAAGTTTGCACTATAAGGAATCTGCAGCTGAAGTGATTTTAATGATAATGTAAGTGCAATTTGGTGGTGTAGAACTTTACAAACGAAACAATCAAAAGTAACCCGTTGAGATATATATCATGGTATATCTTGTAAAAAAAAGAAAATATATCATGGTATCTGAAATGCAACTGTATATATTCTAAATTTGTATATATTCCAACTTATGCTTTGCTCTGCTCTGCTGTATTTATTAGCTCGCCTCCCAATGACGGGTGGTTTCCAAGCTCGTTTCCATTGACGGGTTATTCTCTTTGCCCTCTATGCAGCTGCGAGTCGAGTTCGAACCAGAAACAAAACGGGTAGTGCATTTTAGCGTTAGCAGCAGTCATTGCCTTATTGGAAAATCTCATCTCAAATGACGTTGCATGCACATTAAAGGACGATTTACCGTGATTCAGAGGTCCGGTCCGAAATCAATGGTGCATGCACATTCAAGGACGATTCACCCTGATTCAAAGGACATGTAAAATCAACAGAGATAACGAAGAAAAAATTGTGATGAGGTTTTGCAATTATCTAAGTCGATCAATAGTAGAAGCATGTGACAACTTTGTACTGCTTCGTAGATACAACTATTACAGCGTCTCCGTAGTACAGAAAATTTCCATATAATTATTCGCATTGGGAAACTCAAATTGGACATGTAATTGCCTACGAATTCCTCTTCTTCGAAATCCCAACCTCGGTTAAAAGAGTTTTGTCGAATCTAAAAACCCTAGATAAGAAGAAATTCCATATTGGAAATATGAAAAAACAGAAAAAAAATTAGAGGATTAAGGGATGGCACAAAATCAAAACACAGAGAAGTAAAACAGCAAATGTTCCTGGAAATATGAAAAACAGAAAAAATTAGAGGACAAAGGGATGGCACAAAATCAAAACACAGAGAAGTAAAACAGCTAATCCTATTTTTAGAGGAACGGTTTTCCAGCTTATATTATTACGTCAAAGCTCAATCCAAATGGAAACAATGAATGATTTTTCAGAACGCTCCACAATTCATTGAATACTTTGAACTGAAAATTTTCAACATAAACTAGTCTATGTTGTCAATCCATCCTGCCGAGAGGCTCATTTAAATTTCCAGCATCTTTGCAAAATAAAATGAACGTGCCTTTTAAAATGGCTTGGTTAATGCACCAACCATCATTTCAATGCAACCTTGAGTGTTAGGTTTGAATATCTCACCCATATACTTGCAGGTATACTTCATACAGGCACTTGGATAGCAGGTACCTTTCCCCATGCTTCATACAGGCACTTGGATAGCAGGTACCTTTCCCCATACTTCATGCAAACACTTGAATTATTGGTACCTATCCAGCCTAGAGAGTATTAATAAAAAAAATATTTGAATATTAAACTACTTATTTCAGAAGTACTACTGCATCATACTATATTATACTCATTATTACAGAAAGGGGGATTCATTTATGTTGATAGTATGGAGCAGTTTTGGAATTTTAAAAACATTTTACTTCTTAAAATTTATTCTCTTGTCAATTTGTAATTATAATATAACATGTAATTGATAAATGGTTGGTTGATTTTTGATGGTTTTTTATAAATATTAACCAAGCAAAATGCCTTCTTCCAAGGAGGTGTTTTTCAAAATAGGTAAATTTGTTTCAAAAAACTGCTTCAGGTTAACATGTAGCTTTCTGTTAACCTGTAGCTTTCTGTTTAGATATGTTGAGTTCCAATAATCCCCTAAGCTCTAGTATTAGCTGGTCTATTTCATTTGTAAGAGGGATCTTTTCTTGTGTTACCATCTCACTGTTCAACCCTTTTTTAAATATTAGCTTGTCTATTTCATTGTAAGAGGGATCTTTGTTTTTGTTACCATCTTACTTTTTCAAAAAATTTAAATAAAACAGTATGGATTACATTTCAAAAAATTTAAATAAAAAGTATGGATTACATTATGAAACCTTTTATTTTAAAATTTTAAAAATGTTTAAATATAAATATAACATTCCCTACTTTTATTCACATTTTTATGGCTTATAAAATATAAGTGTTTCTACTTTTATTCACATTTTTATTGTTTATAAAATATAAGTGTTCACATTTTTTATGGCTTATAAAATTTAAGTAGGAGTTTGTTTTTACCTTGTTGTGAAAGTCTTTGCTTTTATTCTCCAGTGATTTTGTTTTGTTTTATTTGTTATGCACAAGTTGTCACAATGAAGATATTTAATAATTTTTGTGAAGTGTGAGTTGTAACAAGTATTTCAACATTTTAAATGGCCTAATTCCTTGAGGAATAGATATTCATAGCATATTCAATGCCTTTAAGGAGGTCATTTAATGAATAAGTGATATGTAATATTATAAAAATATTTGGCCAAATCTAACCACTTTATCCGTTATATAAATAAGAAGATATCCCTCTTACTACCACAAAATTTGGTAAGTAGTATACATATTAAAAGTTATCTAAACTAATTTGAAAAATGTTAAAGGTTACTTACAAATTTAGGGCCTTGGACGCTAATAATGCAAAGTGAGATTCCTGAAAATTTATAGATATGACTAACTAATAAATCAATGACCTCAAAAGTTATAAACTTGGTACTTAAGAGATTGAAATGATCATACTTAATAAAACAATTGACTACCACAATAAAAACATCCTTACATTCACAGAGAACTAGCCCAATGATGAAGTCCATAGATCCATTTCCCATTTCTAGCATGGTATGGTAGTAAGATGGAGAAGATCAAGATAAGGAACAATCTCATGTTATTACATTTACAAGTTTCACATTTTTCCACAACTTGCTCAATATCATGAGACATTCTTAGATTTTTTGTGGAATCACACATGATCAACAAAGAAGATGTTGCCCGCACGGGTGTGGTTCATTGGGGGTTCAGTTGTTATGAAGTCACAATTGTAAATGAAGGTCATGAGTTCAAATCACACCCGGCTTTACTCGTGTCCCATGCTTGCGGGGTGTGTGGGGCACTTGGGGGTATAGTGGTAGCAAGATCGGATCCCTGGACCCGGGCACCTGGGGGTATAGTGGTAGCGAGATTGGATCCCTGGACCCCGTATCATGCGAGTACCAGCCCAGTCTCCAGTTTCTAATTCCCCTAGTTACACAAAAAAAAAAAATGTATGCCCATATTAAATATGTTGTTTAATAAAAGGACATTCTGGCCAAAATAGATGCAATTTTTAAAGAAGGTAACACTATTTATGATATTCCATTGTTGGCCATTATTTCAATCAATGATATCCCACTAAATCTAAATTATAAGAATTGAAAGTGGGTGGTTCACCTTGCTAAAATAATGCATAGATTCTCTTAACCCTTCAAATAGATGATCTCAAAGTTATAGGCTTAAGGAATTCAATACACTTATATTTCTCATATGTTAATAGAACTATGTGTCAATAAGTACTTTAAACTAGGGTGATAGATTTTACTAAATGACGTACTACTTACTAGTAAAAATAAAAATTGATGCGAGTTGGTCACTACATGAAATATGGTCAACATTTATTTATTATATGTGGACATGAACATTTATCTATCATTCAAATTTTGTATTTCCTTTTTATCTATCATTCAACTTTTGTATTTCAAAGGAAATATGTCTATTATCTTATAAGAGTGCTACACCAAGTCCAAACTCAAAGGAACTCATAATAAAATTAATATTGAATGGTTCAGTGAAATTATAGGTAGTAAGCATCCATGTTGAAGGACTTCCTTTAAGCAATCAAAAGCTTGTTATGCTTTAAAATAAAATACCAATGAGGCGCACATATTTTTTTTAATTCAATCAAAGGATGAACAAGAGCAAATAAATTACAAACAAATATATGATAGAAACTCGCTAAGCCTAAAAAATTTCTTGAGGGTCACAAGGATTGGTCACTCTTGAATGCATTGAATCTTTTCCCAAGTATGAACGCACTCTATAAAAGTGATATAGAGAAGATATTCTAGAGAAGTCTTTCCAAAATAAGACTTGGATTCTGTTACATAAAGTTTAAATTTCCCTAAAGTATCAAATACAAGATTCAAATTATTTAAATGCTTTCTAAATGCTTTACTATACATAAGTATAGTATCAAAGAAAATTAGGAAAAACTTGTAGATATACATACGAAACATCTTGTTCATAAAATTTTAAAATGTAGTAGGAGAATTATAGAGGTTGAATGGCATCATTCAAAATTGGAAGTGGCCCTAATGAGGAGTGAATGTAGACTACTTTTGGTCCTTGAGCCATATAACTATTTGGAAATACTCTAAATGGAGGTCAATCTGAAAAAAGAATGTGGTATTGTGTAACTAGTTTATCTAATCAATTTTGTGAAGGACGGGTTCTTGTGCCTAGTAATGATTCAATTAGGTGCTCTATAATCAATATAAAGATATTAAGAACCATCATTTTTTCTTACCAAGACAATTGGTGTAACATAAGGGATATTACTAGGAGTTATGATCTTAGCTTCTAAAAGTTATCTCGTTAGCCCTTCAATATTAGACTTGTGAAAATGGCCAAATTGAGAAGGAAAAACCATTGTGGTACCTTTGGTGGGGTCCAACTCAATAATATGTGCCATCCTCTCATTTAGTGGATTTTTGCAAGCTATTCCTAAAATACAACCTTATGCTTCTATAGTAAGGTGGAGATGCATGGACTATAAGTTTATTGACAAGGAGTTGCTCAATGTAGTGCAAGTGACCCATGAGGATAAAGTGGCCCTTCTTTAAAATTTTAGAGGTGTATTTTGGGTCTAGAATGTGGATGATTTTAGGTTTTATTCCTATGAGGGTCACTTCATAACCATTTGGTTTAGGGAGAGGAATTTATCCTAGTGATCAGTAGAGTGGGAATCTATGGAAGTAATCCATTGAATAACCAAATCAACTTCTACTTCTCTTTTTTTCCAAGTAACACCTCATGAGGAAATCCAAGGGAAGTTTGTAATGTCCCCATTTCTGATAAAAAATTTATTTACTCAATTTTGTCTATCTTACATGATGACACTATCTAAAACCTAAACTAGTTCCCGCAATGCAACCTAGAGTGGAAAAAGGGCATGGTGAACCACAAGGGGGAGTGTATTTAAGTTGTTAGAGTCACGTTATTCATTGGCTTTGATTAGATTTTGAACACAACTTAAGTTAAATTAATCTATGATGTATTTATGTATATACAAATATACCTAAAGGAGCATCTCTTTTAGGTGGATTTTAATTAAAGCTTTATAATTATTTCTAATTAATACATTTGAATATGTATTACTTTGAGTATATATATTATGTGAGAATATATATAGATGTGTACTCTTTTAATTATGAATGTTAAGTTTAATGTTTATTTTGCATTTGTTTTCATTTATATGTTTGAAATGCACTGGTATTTGATTTATACGTTAATAACACAATTGCATTGTATTATATGAATAACATAATGCTTATTATACATTGGAATTTCAAATACATCATAATGTGTTTGCATAGACTATAGAGTAAAAAGAAAGGCATTGTTTTATATGGCATGGGGTTTGTTTAGTTCCCTTGTCAAATAAATTCCACATAAGTGTAAAAAAATATAACTGTTGTAATTTTAAAATACAATGGTAGAGGTTTTGCTCATTTAAATATGAGTAAGTGAACTATATTTTTATATATTCGTTAAATGATGAAATGCTTATATTATTTACGAGCATGTAGGCTATATACTTATATATTAGTTTAACCAAGGGCATATATCTTTTACTTAGGTATTTGATTTTGTTAGCCTCGATTTTAGTGCTCTTCTAACTACCCTTACATAAATGTAATGGGGAGGTTTGTTAAGGAGAAAAAAAGCCCTGAAAGAGGGGGGAGGAAAAAAAAAGAGAAATGGTCGAAGGAGTAAAGAGGAGGGCAGTGGCAAGGGAGAAAGGGGATTAACCTCTACAAGAAGTGATTGACTTGGGAAGAGAAGGATAACCTCGGAAAGAAGAGACTAGTCTCTGTGAGAAAGGAAGGGAAGCGAAGCCTGATCTCAAATGGTTTTGTACACTCTGTGACAGCGTGAAAGCTGGAGAGTTAGGTAAATTTGATATGTTGTCTGTGATAGCATCCCGCTGCCATCGAGTTTTGTGTAAACTCTATTAGAACTCTATTTGGATCTCTGTATTGTTCATTGTGCTTGAGAAAAACATTTTGGATCTCGGTATTGTTCATTGTGCTGGAGAAAAACGTTTTGGATCTTTGTATTGTTCATTGTGCTTGAGAAAAATGTTTTGGATCTCTGTGTTGTTCATTATGCTTGAGAAAAATGCTTTGGATCTCTGTATTGTTCATTGTGCTTGAGAAAAATGTTTTGGGATCTCAGTATTGTTCATTGTGCTGGAGAAAAACGTTTTGGATCTCTGTATTGTTCATTGTGCTAGAGAAAAACGTTTTGGATCTCTGTATTGTTCATTGTGCTTGAGAAAAACATTTTGGATCTCTGTATTGTTCATTATGCTTGAGAAAAACGTTTTAGATCTCTGCTTATTCCTTGTATTCGATGGAAAACGTTTTGGCTCTCTGCCTATTTCTTGGTGTGGATGAAAACGTTTTGGGATCTCTACTTATTCCTTGTATTGGATGGAAAACATTTTGGCTCTCTACCTATTTCCTAGTGTGGATGAAAATGTTTTGGGATCTCTGCTTATTCCTTGTATTGGATGGAAAACGTTATGGCTCTATGCCTATTTCTTGGTGTGGATGAAAACGTTTTGGGATCTCTGCTTATTCCTTGTATTGGATGGAAAACGTTTTGGATCTCTGCCTATTTCCTTGTGTGGATGAAAACGTTTTGGGATCTCTGCCTACTCCTTGTATTGGTTGGAAAACATTTTGGATCTCTGCTTATTCCTTGTTTTTCCATCAAACTTGTGAATACTCAATCGAAATCTTTTGTATGAGTGTATGTTGCCATGTTGGAAGTAATCGATTCGCTCTGTAATCTTTTTTTTTGTTTCCTATGATATCTCAGTGACAACGTGAATGTTGTAGAGTGATGTAATTTCCTTGTGTTGCCATCGAACTTATGAATACTCAGTTGAAATCTTTTGTATGAGATCTGTTACTATTTTTTCTGCCATCAAATGCATGCCACTGAAGTATGGTTCTATTTTAACTCTATTATGGTTATTATTTTGTTGCTGCTAGTGTTATCTCTTAATATTGCCAAATGTGTGAATGCTAGAGATAGCAAGAGTGCTCTGTTTGTTATTATTTTTTATCTTGCTAACTGAAGATGAAGGAATCTTTATTTTATTTATGTTAATGCTTCCTGGAGATAGATTGCATAGCATTAGTATGCATTTTACTGTTACCGAGTCCCTATTGGGATCTTGTTTGTATGTTGATGCTGCCCGAAGAAAATGTGGATGCTGGAAGAGCACAGATGCTCTGCATCTTTAATGTCTTATGTATGTTAATTTATGAGAAAATTATATATGTTATCAATGTGTATATATATATTGTAAAAAGATATATGTAAGAGTGTTATAAGTCAAATCTGCACTTCTCCGTCCGTGATCACATTGCTCTGTTGATCACTCAAAAGGACACCATGGATTGAAGAGCTAGGTTGACCTAGATGAGTTATTGTTGGAACTACACTCTCCAAATGAAAATCTTATTGTTTCTACTAATTTCACAACATGTGCGCTACTATTGGTACAGTAAACTAGCGTTCTAAACTCTACTTTGCTCAAGGACAACCAGCGCACACCTTAAAAAATGTTGCAAACGCTTGTTGTAAAGCACAAAAGTTGCATACTGTGCGCTACTCTGGTTGTATGAAACCCGTGCACACCTTAAGATGAAGTCATAAAATATATTAAGATTATGAATTGGGATTAGTTGAAGTTGGTTCTACAACTTCCCCAACCTCCCAATTCAACCACCTCTCGATTCCAACTGCCTACCTTGTCCCATAAATACAAGGAGGATCCATGAGCAAGGGACCTAGAAGGAATGCTTTAACTGTTGTTATGCTGGAGGAATTCCCAATTCATTGTGAAGAGCAGGAGCCCAGGACTCAGTTGCAGAAGTGTCTGGACAGATCATGTATATCTATACTGATTTACATTTCTTTGACAATAAAAGGTGGGAATACCCTTCCCATCCCAAATTGAATGTCTGTTGGATTGAATGTCCATTTGGTTTAAATGTCTGATTGTATTTGATGTTAAGTTGTTTCTTATTTCATCATATTTATTACAGTCAAATATACGCTGAGGAAGGTTTACTTTGTGTTGCAGTTTCATCATAGTGGAAGATCAAGTGAAAGCTAGGACTAGTCGTCGATAAAAAGGTACTTCTTTCAATATCTCGATCTCTTTCCATTTGTAGTAACTAAATGCAATACAATGAATGTATTTACCTGTCACCCCACCCAAGTTGGTAGTGTCTTCTCCCCACTATAAGGCATTTTTCCTGCACAATGTTATAGGTCAAATCTGCACTTCTCCGTCCATGATCACATTGCTTTGTCGATCACACAAAAGGACACCATGGATTGAAGAGCTAGGTTGACCTAGATGAGTTATTGCTGGAACTACACTCTCCAGATGAAAATCTTACTATTTCTACTGATTTCACAACATGTGCACTACTATTGGTATAGTAAACCAGTGTTCTAAACGCTACTTTGCTCAAGGAAAACCAGTGCACACCTTAAAAAATGTTGCAAACGCTTGTTGTAAAGCACAAAAGTTGCATGCTGTGCGCTACTCTGGTTGTATGAAACCTGCACACACCTTAAGATGAAGTCAAAAAATATATTAAGATTACGAATTAGGATTAGTTGAAGTTGGTTCTGCAACTTCCCGAACCTCCCAATTCAACCACCTCTCGATTCCAACTGCCTACGTTGTCCCATAAATACAAGAAGGATCCATGAGAGAGGGACCTAGAAGGAATGCTTTAACTATTGTTACGCTGGAGGAATTCCCAAGTCATTGTGAAGAGCAGGATTCCAGGACTCCGTTGCAGAAGTTTCTGATAGATCAGGTATATATGTACTGATTTACATTTCTTTGACAATAAAAGGTGGAAATACCCTTCCCGTCCCAAATTGAATGTCCATTTGGTTTAAATGTATGATTGTATTTGATGTTAAGTTGTTTCTTATTTCAACATATTTATTAAAATCAAATATACGCTGAGGAAGGTTTAATTTGTGTTGCAGGTTCATCATAGCGGAAGATCAAGTGAAAGCTAGGACCAGTCGTCGATAAAAAGTTACTTCTTTCGAGATCTCAATCTCTTTCCATTTGTAGTAACTAAATGTAATACATTGAATGTATTTACCTATCACCCCACCCAAGTTGGTAGTGTCTTCTCCTCACTATAAGGTATTTTTCCTACACAACAAAGAGATATCATGAGTATATAAATATATAAATAGTAATATCATATGATATATATAGATATAGATATAGATATGTAATATATATAAATCATATGACGAGTGCTTTGTATGCATTGGAAGCATTAGAAATGGCAGTATGTTGAATGGTCTTTTACAGTACTTGTTACATATGAAATAAGTTGTTTCATATTAAATATAGTGTATGCATTGGTTATGTATACATTGGATGCATTAGAAAAGTATTCTATTATGCGCAGGACATTGGTTGTATTGATAGCGCAGGGCTTAAACCTCGTAACTAGAAACCTTTAAACACTTGTATGTGCCATGGAGCATAGGAGGTCAAGTCTGGGGCATAGACTTGGGCCAGTAAAGAACAACACTACAGCCAAGTAAGTGGTTAGAACACGAGATGTGTTCAGGTAGGAGCACTACCTTATGAGTTGTAGGAGCACTACAGTACCCACTAAGGTTGTGTGTAGTTGATCCTAGGGAGATGAGATTGAAAACTCCCTATCCTATTTGTGGGTCACCATGCCCAGATCGGGGGTGGCCTTTGGAAGGACTAAGTAGAAGTCGTCGAAGAGTCTACGGTTGGGTGGAGTGTTTTATTTCCCAAAACAGTTCCCCTTAATAAATACTTATGAAGGTTAATCCGCTAGATGTATCGCATGATTAATGGAAAAGTTATCTAGAGTTTTAGAACATAAGTTGGATTTATTAGTAATAATAAATGCTACATGTGTGATATAGACAGGTAGTTAGCAGGGAAAATTTTAAGAACGCCCCCCCCAAATTTATATGTATAAAAAATGGGCGAATCTCCCCGATATATAGGAAATTTTGAAGGCGATTTTATCAACAATATAATATGTATATATAATGTTTTGGCGAATCTTTCATTTTATTATATAATTCTATAAAATATTGGCAAATATTTCACTAAATTGTAAGATATTGTAAAATCTTGACGAATATTTCACTGCATTATAAAAAAATGTAAAAACTGACGAATCTTTCACTGATTTATAAAATATTGAAAAATTTTGGCGAATCTTTTGCCAAGAAGACTCGCCATCTCTTTGATTCCTAAGAAATCACAATTTAGTGTGCTTTCACTTTTCCTTCTAATAGGTTTCTCTTCATATTATTTGATTCACAGGAGACCCATCCCAGTCTTCAAAGGAAAACACATTTTCATTTTCAAAATCATTTATTCCTGTTAGTATAAATTTCATTGTATTATTGCTTTCAACAGATAAATTTCTTAGACTCTTGAATTATTATAGTTTGGGATTATGACAATATTTTTTTATCTCCTCAAAAGACTACTAGAGGATGCATGATTTATATGATCATGAATCAAACTCTTTGTCAAACAAACTCATTAATATACTTCCTATAAATGCATTTTTAAGTTGTAATGGAAAATTCCTAACAAGTATTTTTAATGACCATCTATCACATTTTTAATTTTTCATAGTCCCATTCTTATGAATCTATGTATGAGATTCTTAAACCTTGAACAATATTTGGAGATGAGGACTGTATGTAGAACAATAAGAGTGAAAATTAAAAGATCTTGTGGAAGACTTTGTGTTATTGCTGCACGGTCCTATTCTCAGGTAGTCTCTAACTTTTCCAATGGAAGGTGATAAAGCATGACATATATTCAAACTTATTTTTTTTTAAATTGGCATATGAAGTTAAGGGAAAAAATAAAAGCTTCTTTCTATCACTAAAAATAGAGTCTAGATGTGTTATGTTGTAATAGAATTGAGATTCAAAAATTGGCATATTATATGATTTAAAAAGCTTCTTTTTATCACTAAAGATATGCAACTTTGCTTCATAAAAGTAGAGCACATACGCTGGTTTGTAGTAGAAAATTAGGGCATTTTCCTGAAACAGTCAAAACCTTGATGTTTGGTCAAATTGAGTTGGTTTGGGAACCTCCTGATCGATTATAACTGCTTTTCCTCTCCTTCATTGACTATATAAGGAAGGTAGAAGGGCCATGAGGGAGGACCAAGCCCATAATAATGTTATGCTGGAGGAATGGAGACCCTCAGTCCCCTCTCTTATATCTCAGTTTTGGATAAACCCTAGCACAGCTAATTAGAGGCTGGGATCCTTGGAGAACAGAAGCAGGAGACATTGAATCTAGGTTTCGTGAAGTGCCAAGCTTGAAGGAAGGTATAAATTTATGTACTTGCTTCATTCAATAATAAAGATCAGACGTTCTTCCCTTTCCAAATATGACCTATTTATGTGTGTCTCAGATTTTATTACAGTTTGCTTATAGTTTGATGTCTTCTTCTATCATGAATATCAGTCTTATATATGTATTCAAATGTATTTGAGAAAGGTATGAAGTTGTTTTGCAGGTTTGGGCATTGCGACACTGAATAGCATTGTAGAGCAAGGAAGAGGAAGGTTGGGATCAACCTTCTTAATAAGGTACACATCCTCTTTAACCTTTATCTCTTTGCTTACTAGTTATACTTGTAGAACATTTGTAGGTCTATCTTTCATCACTGTAAGTTGGTAGTTTCTCCCCTGAACTATAGGTGTATTTCCCTCACAACACATTCCCTTTGATAGATGAATCGAGGAGAAATGCCTCTTAAAAAAAAGAGGGAATGCCTTTTTATTTCCAAACATAAGCAAATTCTCAACATTGATGAATGTCTACCCTCAGTCAAGGAAAGGTGTCAACAAGCATCACAACCAACACTTGTCCATGATGGCATACATCAAGACAATTCAAAAACAACAGTACAGAAAACATGTATGATTTTCTGGAAACCCAAGCCAGACACCAAAGTGCATCTCTTATGGACCTATGGTACATTTCTTATGTGCATCATTTAAGTGTATCATTAATGTTTTTCCAATTATGTTGCATTACTTATGTATGCCTTTTAAAATTGGGCATCAATGCATATATGTATTGCTTGATTCCATCACTTATGGTGTATCGATTAAGTGTGTTTCTCTGGTGCATCACTTATGTGTGTCACTTGCGTCACTTATGCTGTGTCAATTAAGTACGTCACTCTAATGCATCACTTATGTGTGTCGCTTATGGGGTATAAATTAGTTGTCTTACTTGTGGTGCAACACTTATTGTTCGTCGTTTATGGTGTATCTTAATTCAAACTAATCATGGTGTGTCTCTTGAGAGCGTCACTTATTATGTGTGACTAGGTCACCTATATGCGTTGTGTATAGTGCATCACTTATATGTGTTGTTTACATGCTTTTCTAATGTTAGTCACATGCGTGTGAGAGGCCTTTTTCTAATTAATTGGGAAAGTGATTTCATATATTTGAATATGTAGAACTCATGAAGATATTTTCATTGAGTTGTTGTGAGCCTCAATTAGAGTTCAAAGTGAAAAGTTAAGGCCCTGGGAAGTTAATATGTCATCCATCTATCTAATATACATCATAAGAGAAATAATTAGTATCGTATTGCTTACCAATTGTAGTAGTGATGTAATTGTAAGCCACCAAGTTAGTAAGTAATAAGCCACAAGTTCAAGTCCCAAGGTTATGCATGACACCATGAATGGAATGCACAACATGTTTTGACATTTCAAATTGATTCACAAGAAATATAAATTGAGAAACTAGGGTTAGTTGAGACATAAAAGGAGATGCAACATTAGATGTTGGGGTTGGTTAGGATACAAATTAAGATCCAAAGATGTAAGACTTTATGTAATTCATACATACATTATGACACAATTTTGGATGTTAGGATGCATCTCATGATACCAATATGGACGTAAGGATGTAATTATGGACTCCATTAGGGACTCAACTACGTAGGCAAGGTATGCTCTAGGATACAAAGTGGAACAAAAATAGTATGCATGATAAGGAAAGGATTAGAAAAAGAGGTGTAAATGGTACTCCCCAAAACCATTATCCTTTTTGCAACATAAAGACCTCAAAAAAAATTAAAAAAACACACTAAATTAAAATGCAACATCAAATGTTACAACCTTGTTTTACAATAATAAGTAATTAAAACTTAAAATTGCAATTTACATCTTAAAAACCCAATAACCACAATAACAACCTTAGATATATAAACAACTAACATATCATTGCAATAAGTATAGAAATGTCCTTAAAAATTGTATGTTAAAATGCATGCAATCTCTAAAATATTAATATTAAACTAAGTTATATAATAATATTTCAATTTATATATATATATATATATATAAATATTTCAATAACCAAACTTAGCGCATTTTAACCAAATTTATTATACTTAGCTCTATAAGAGGCAGAGCTTTGGCTCTTTGCATTAGCCCTCTTTTGGCACACTATTGCATTGGCACCTAAGAGCTTCGGCTCTTCTTTGCTTAAACATTTCCACATAGCATAAAACCATCGTTTTTGTGACCACATGCCTCCATGTCATTGTCCATATCATCGACACATCTGCCAAGTCAATATTCACCTCAACGCCACGTCTGCAACACATCTGCAACATCTTAGTCATCGTCCTCGTCGAAGAAGCCACGTGTTGCAAAAGATAGGGGGCCACCTAGGCGTCCCGAGCTCTAGGCTGGTGTTCTTCTCGTGGAAAACCAAACACTCTGCGCTCCAACACTATCTCTGTACCACGCGTCGAATATCCCCACTCAGCCTTGGCATTATAAATGCATAGATATAAACTTTTGTGAACAATGTGGGATATATCCCAAAATAAAACTTGATCTCCACCGTCCATTTATCTGATCAACGGTTGCTGAGTCTCTTCCTTCAAAAATTTTCTCAGGTCCTTCAAGCTAGTCATCTCTTCCCCACTCTTAGTAGATTGGTACCTAAGCAAGTCAACAATCTTTGATCTGTTCTGGCTATCCTCATGAATGCCAAGCTCAAGGTTCTTTGAAAATGCCTCATAGAATTTTATTGTAATCCTCCTTGTTTTCAGCAATTTCAAAGAACAAATCTGCGCACTTCTTCACAAGATTCTTTCTAATAACCTTCAATATTTTGTTTTGTTGGAGTGTCTCGCGATAAATATTCAAAGGAAAATCCTCAGAGTCCACGACACCCTTGACAAAGCTAAGATATTCAGGGATTAACTCTTCACAGTTGTCCATGATGAATACACGCCTAACATAGAGCTTGATGTTGTTTAGCTTCTTCTTCGTAATTTTGTTTCTACTTGCGCTCTTCTCTGCCAAGACCCTTCTTGCATTCTATAAGCAATGCTCCACACTCACGCAAGTGCCTGACACAGGTAGCATCATCTTTCACTATGTTGGCGCTCCATCAAGAACTAAAAGTTGCTCGCCTCTGTTGCATAGGAAACTTCACCATCTGATATCGCATATGCGAGGCTAAGGACTCCAATTCAAGTGTTGAATAACCTACAGACATGGGTCTCCTCTTTGTACTGCCATTTCAATGATACGTAAATGCAATTACAGTCTTTATTATTTCTTGAGGTCTGCATTAGTGGTTGAAGGATTAGAATGGCTTGCATCTGGAAATGCAGTCTCATATCCAAGGTCTACTCTCACCAATCTCATCAGAAGGTCAATACGAGTAACAATTCTAAGCTCACTACCAATATATCCCATATGGAAAATAAATTTAGACCCAATTCCTTGAGTATGTTGTGCAAATCAGAAGGCGACAATCCATGTGCAACATCAACATCAAAGAAAGAGGAAGGAAGGCCCTGTGATACACATTGAATATCATCTTGTAACATATCTATTGTTCCTTGTATTTTGCTAATGCTAGGAGAGGAAACATTAGGCATGCACGCTATTGCAAGAGTAGAAATTTGCAATGAACTAGTGCAATCCTTGGACATATATTTAGTACAAATTAATTCACTTGATCTTCATACCAAGTTTGATTGAAGTGTTTCAAGTCTTGAATGCATTTTTTCTTCTCTTCGAACTCACCATGAAGCTCATAAACAAGGTCCTATGAAGACTTGACAGTAGCATGAAGTTGAAACATAGTCCCATGTAATGAATTTTTTTGAGTATTGAGACCAAAATAAACACTAAACAACTAACTATTAAAATTGTGTTAATCGACTTGAGTTCTTTCCAAGAACCAAATTTCTCCGTAAAGAGCACCCATGAGACAAAATATATAAGGTGTCCAACAAATCAATGGAAATATCCTTGAACCACCTATGCTAGACAATTGGCAAATTCAATTTTGTTGTAATAATTCCAACGATATTTCCAAGTTGCTTCGTAAACATCTCAAATTTCAATTAAAGTGCAAAACACTTGATTTTTATGACAACTAGTTAAAATGTTAAACAAGTTTGCCCTATTGAAAGGGAATGGAATCTTCCTCTCTCATCAATGCACGCACCACAATGTTACCAATTCAAATGTAGGAAGATTTAGATAGAATTAAGAAATATCATATATTGACATGCACTTATGGATTTCAGCGCAATATAAACAAATTTGGTCATCAAAATTGCATATGGATCCAAATAATCATTGTTAGATTGCCTTTGCCACTTATGTTGTTCATTGGTTGCAGAGTCATTTGTGCATATACCTCATCAGTCTCTGTATATTCCTAAAACAATCATAATATCAGATATGATACTTAGTCTTGAGATGTTTCATATGACTTTTGACCACCATTTCAGCTTAATTTTTTCTAAAAGGTGCCCAGATTTGAATACTAGGGAATTTTTTATGCTAGAATTAAACTTAGAACCCAAGATGAAGTGTTGGTTTCCACTCGGCAGACCCGGGTTAGCTATACTTTTAGACCAACAGAACCCTTAGCTCACTGGCCCTTTCGGCAACAGGTTGCAGAAGCAACCTGAAGTCTCACCCGAAGTGATTCTAATGGGGTGGCGGAAGACTCAAGTGTCCTCAGCCGGGTTCGGAGGCATCCAGGGTGCTTAAAACACTCCTTAGTCCTCTCCAAAAGGGATAACTTCTCTATTCCTATTACTCTGGCTATACCTCTGTCTTATCGCATTACACAGGCAGTGCGATAAGCCTTCTCCTTATATGATCTTGTCTAGCGATACTTAGGATATCGCAGATGCGATATCTTCCTCCTTTCTGTTCCTGCGGTATGTGACACTTAGCCACTTCCTGGTTTAATATGTTGTTTCAAACACCCTTATCCACTTACTGAGAGACCTTAATATCACTTAGTCTCTAAGCATAATCCTCACTAATGTGCTTAACCCTTAATACTTCACAACGACGTAACTGTATAAGATATTACTTTAAACAATGTTCTAACTGAACTCTTCATGCATTATACTCATTCAATACTCAAGCATTATCCTTTATTGAACAGAGATCTATTTTGCTAGGATTCAGCTATGATGTTCACAATTGTTACGCATCAACCAGAACTAAACTGATGACCATATACATTACTTATAAACTGCAGGAAGCATTCATGTAACAGTAAAGATAAGCGAATAAGAGCAACAATTACACAAATGCAATCACACTACTCAGATATTTACGTGGCTCACTTCCAGGAGGGAAGCTACGTCCACGGGAACTGTGTTTCCTATTAACAACTTGAGAGAGTAAAACATTGTTCCACCGCAACTCTTTGCAGCAGAGGTCTTCTGGGAAACTCCACTCCTGTGGGAGCCCTTCTCTATAGACCTCTCTTCTTCTCCTTCCTACTCTTCCACTGACTCTTACAATGTACTCTCTCTCTCTCAATCCCTGTGGATTGCACAACCTGTTCACTGAGCTGGCCTCTGATCTCTGGAAGATGTTCAGACTCTCTATGATCAAAGACTCGACTACTCTCTACTTAATAACTTTAGTAACTGTATGTCCAACCCTTTTACATACAAAAGACTCCTATATATAGATGGCCCGAAGGTCTCATCGCAGTTACAAAACTGTGGGCCTTATCCCAACAGTGACTCAACCCTAACCACTTACAGTCAACTAGCTGTACTTTCATGGCCGCCTCCTGTCTCGTCGCCGCTTCCTGCAGTCCTTATTCTTTAATGCATCGGCCCGTTGCTTCTTCTTTGGTTCAAGCCACGCTGACTGTAGTCCTTCTTCTTAATGAGGGTAGCTGAACCCTCTCTTCATCTTCGGCGCCTTTATTATGGTGGTTGAGCTCTCCCTTCGGCCTTTTCCTTGTACCACGCGCTTTGACTTTTCTGTACATATCACCGCAATTCCTGTCAGAATTTGCACTACGGCGATATCTTTGCCTTGTCGCCAAAATTGGTACTTTCTCCCCAAAATGGTTATCTTTTCCAAAATTAGCAGCTTTCTAAATGCTGCGGGAGTTCTCTCCAACAACTCCCCAAACACTTACTTGTGGCTCGTCCCCGAGCCACTTGCAACATCAGCTTGCTTCATCTGTGTAAGCTTATCCTTTGCTGCCTGTGAGATTGTTGTGAATTGTGCCTTAAGCGCTTTAATACTTTCATCCATGCTTGCTACTTCTTCCTGCGCTGCGCTTAGCAACTCAGCTGTTACCAAGGAGTCTTCTGTGCTCTCAATGACTCCTTTACTTGATGTGAAGCTTTTCACCTTTTTCTCCAGTTCATCAACCAGATGTGCGACTTTGCTTTCATGCGGGCTAACTGCGTTAGCCAGGTTGATCTGCTGTTCTCTGTACTTCTGCACTTGCTGTTGAAATTGCGTTATTTCTCCTTTCTTCCTTATCTTCGCAAGAGCACTCAAGCCCTTGTACTCTTCTTCAGCTCTAGATATCGCATCTTCAAAGTGCTTAATATGTTGATTGAGTTCTGCTTTCTGTGGGAGCTCCTCTAGCTCCAGCCATGTTTTTGATGCATCCTCTAGGAGAGCCTCTGTTGCTTCCACTCGACACTGCATCTGTGTCTGTACAATTCTGATAGCTTGCACTCGTGCTTCTTGGATTTCTTCTGGAGTAAGTGGCCTATTCCCTTCAAGCGCAGCAATCCTTGCTTTGTATTCTTCCTCCATCTTATTCTTCTCTTCATCTAGAGCCTTTGCTCTTTCTGCTATTTTTCTTATCTTTTGAGTTATTTCTAACTCAGGCTTGATATCGCACTGCGGAAGTTCTGTTGCGATATTCTCTAAAACAAGAGAGACATCCTGCTCTCGCTGAACATATTGCGTCAACTGGGCACTCTTTGCCTCATGCTGCGCAATGAGCTGCACATTTTCGTTGGAAAGTACAACATTATGCTCATATGTGACTCGTTCTCTATGCCTCAGCTCCGTGCCTATCTGCTGAAAAATCTCATACAACTGGTCCACAGGCACTTTTGGTAGGTTCACCTCAAGAGGATGAACCATCCGCACTTCCATAGGAGCGGGAAACTTAATGCTTCCTGGCGGTATACGAACAATGTTTGTGCGGTCCCTTGCAATACTTTCTTCTCTGGTCTGCAAAGGGGGCTGCGAACTTCCTCCTACTGTGGTTGGAGCTGGCTGAATCTGCATAGAAGCAGTCTTCTCAGTTATTGCCTTCAGCTCTAGCAACTTCTTGTCAAGGCTTGTGTGCAGCAGATCCTGCAATGACTGAATCGCAGCGAATCTCTCCTGCATCTTCTCATGTATTCGGCTGGCGATGAGATCATACTCATCCTCTGTCATGATCGGTGCCTGCAGTTTTTCAAAAGTAACCGTCTTCGTTCTCTTCTTCTTTGCTTGCAGTGGAGAAGGGCCTTCAGTACCCTTTCTCTTAGAACCCACTGGTTCTTTCGCTTTATCCTTAGGATCTATCTCCGGAACATCTTCTGGATCATCAACTGGAGCATCAACTGGAACTAGGCCAGATGATAGATCATCATACATCTGTTTCATCTCCTCATCAAAACAGTTTCTAATGGTGTCTTCAACCTGCTGGATATCCATGCGATATGGGCCAGGGGCCCATTCCTTATGTTTCCTGAATCCCTTGGGTCTGATATATGTTTTATCCCTGTCGACTTTAAATTCCAACTTGGAATGATAAAGATCGACGACCGGCGAGTCGACACGCGGAATCGTTGCTACGGTCTCAAGCAATAGCATATAATAGTCATGGAATACCATTGCGTTGTTCTTTTGCTTCTCTGGGTGATTACTCGCCCAAATATTTGAATACCTTGTGCCCCTGCACGCCCCTGGTTCCAGTTGTGGAAACTGCGAATTGGGTGGCTCTTTCCATCCAATAAAAGCCATAAGGATCAGCAGCCACGAGAAGTGGAAGCTGTGAAGCGGATCCTGCTGCGCCTGCGCACAGTCTTGAAAGAAACTATTCAGCAAAAATAAACTCCAATTGTAAGGTTTACCTTTTATGACTTCAATCGCCAGGTGGATAACTAAGCCTGTGACCTCCTTTGGCCTCACCTTGAAGAGGAGCTTTCCTGCCAACAGACTAACAGTAAATCGCAAGGCCTCATCCTGTATTGAGTTGACATCGTAGGCGCGACCTCCTCTTTGCAGCTGATACTTAGCAACCTGCTTGGTTGAGAGCCTGGTATCCTTTGTGGCGCCATCAATATTTATCTGAGGGTCAAGGCCAGTCTTCGACAGACCGGTAATGCGGTGAATAAGGTCAACATTAACATCTATCCGGTTACCCAACCATAAGTAACCACCATGCACACATGAAAGTAGCATCCGCACTACAGCATTTACCTCTAGACCCCGTCCAAAGTGCGGAATCTCCAGGAGATTGAGCAATCCCGACGGTGCTAAATGGCTTGCATGGTCCATGGGGACGAACTCATCTCGCTCTGTCCTTGGGTTCCTCTCAATTGTCATATAACGATCACGACGGAAGTGTGGGTAAAGCTTATAATCTCCCAGATTATAATCAGCAAACTTAACAACATGGATATTCCCCCGAAGGTTACCTTCTTCCTTCACTCGCTTATCCAGTGGTGGGAGTACGATTTCATATCTAAAGTCTTTCGGAAGGACAATTTCTGGTGCGTTTTCTATCCTTGGTGGGAAATATACAGTAGCGACTGTGACTTCTTCTGGAATTTCTTGCTCCTGTTCTTCTGACTCTGTGCTACTCGGGGTCTCGATATACTCCATATTAGCTAAGGTCCTTGGTGACTATCGTGTGGATGGAGAACCAGCAGTAACTTTCTTTCCTTTCTTAGCCGCGGGCGAAGTCATAGCAAGCTCAAGTCCACCCCGCTGAAATCTCTGCAACACGTCTTCGAGAGGCTCGTCTGGCGCGAGGAACCCTCCCCTGCGGTACTCTGGACTTCCTATGATTGCTATTCTGAGACAAATCAAGGTCTGCAACTGTTTTTGACTTCCCTGCTAAGAATTCTGCTGAAAATACGCTCTGCTCTTCTCAAATGCTCTAAACTCTTTTGATAAAAATGAACAAGTAACCCCGTTCTTTGAATAAGACGTGTATTTATCAAAAGGCGGGAACTTAAAATGGCAACGGACCAGTGAGCTGGACCCATTGGCAGCATTTAATGCATAGACGAGACAGCACCCCGCGCCCATTTATTGAAAAACGCCGTTTGAAATTTCGCTGGGAAACTGTGCGCCGGAGTGGTGTCGCATCGAATTTTCCAAATCTTATAAGAATCGACGTACTGCTGCAAATCTTAGTACAACAGATACTTGTCAGTTGTACACTTAATGCTTGTCAGAAGGCGAAGTGACTAGCCCTCTGATCAATTCAAAAATTGCTATCGCATCGATCTGTTTTCTGTCTCCTGCGATACGATATCGCGTCGCCTGGAAATGCAAAGTGCAAAAACTCGCATCGCATCAAAATTATCGCAACAACCAGAAAAACTTGCTGCGAACTCTTACTTAAAGTATTTTCCCAGTGTAGACTCCTTAGGGTGTGATGCCTCATTTCAACTACACTGGACATCTTCACCACTTGCTTCGTTTCTGGGCTAGGGGTAGGAGGTGGCATGGCCTTCATAATATAGCTTAAGCCTACTGCCATTGATCAAGGTAGGAAGAAACTCCCCACTCAAAGTACGAAGCTGAATAGCACCTCCATCTGTTATTTGCTGAATTTGATATGGCCCTAACCAATGAGTCTTGAATTTTCCAGGGAACTTTATAAACTTACTGTCATAAAGGAGTACCAAGTCTCCAAGCTGAAAGATTTTGTTCTTGATATGCCTATCATGCCAAGCTTTTTCTCGTGCTTTCTGCACTTTCTGATGAAATCCTGCGATAAATCTGTCTTCCTCCAGATTGAGCAGCTGTGCCAATCTCTCCACTAAAGTATCAGAATCAGCCATCTCTGTAAGCTGAGCAATCCTTAGACTGGGTAAAATGTACTCCATAGGCATAACAGCCTCTTGTCCATACACCAAGCTGAAAGGTGTGTGTCCTGTTAATTTCTTGCATGTGGTCCTGTAAGCCCATAATACAGCATTAACTCTAAGGTCCCAATCATCTCTTTGGCTGTTACAAACCTTTGTAAGAGCATGTTCTAATATCTTATTAAAATCCTCCACCGTACCATTAGCTTGAGGGTGGTATGGTGTACTCTTATGGTGCTGGATTTCAAATTCTTCTGTCAAGGCTTCTATGGTGCGATTCAAAAAATGTGTGCCTTGATCACTCATCAAAATCACTGGGCATCCAAATCTGGTGATGATGTTTTCAAAAATAAACTGTGTTGCTGTGGCAGCATCGCAATTCCTTATTGGTTTTTCCTCAGCCCACCTGGTGAGGTATTCTGTTGCTGTAATAATATATCTCGCACCAGTTCGTTTTCCTGGTGGGTTAATAGGACCCACGAAGTCTATAGCCCATTTATCAAATGCACGTAGCGTTATCTGTGGTCGCAACGGCATTTCATCTCTTCTGGAGGGCTTCCCTGCCCTCTGGCAGATATCGCATGATCTGCAAAACTCTTTACTGTCTTTATGTAATGTAGGCCACCATAATCCTGCTGATAGGATTTTCTGAGCAGTAGGCTTTCCTGCGACATGACCTCCTGCGATGCCCGAATGTGCTTCCTTAAGAATGGTCTGTTTCTCATGGGGCATAACGCATCTGCGCAAAATTTCATCTGGACCCAACTTATAGAGATGTCCTGCAATCAAGGTGAAATCTGCTGCTTTCACCACTAATTGTTTCTTTTGTTGCTTAGTAAACTCAGACGGTGCCCACCCTGTAGTGAGAAATTGAATTATGTCTGCGTAATATTCGTCTGCGATCTGAATAGAAAACAATTGCGCATCAGGCAAGTTGTCCTCTAAATTACTTGGTTCTTCACCTGAGTCTATCCTTGACAGGTGATCAGGTCCTGCATTTAGTCTTCCTGGCTTGACAATGATTTCAAAATCATATTCCTGAAACAACAATAGCCATCTGCATATTCTTCCCCCTAACACTGGCTTATTGACCAAGTACTTTAATGCAGAATGGTCAGTGAACATCTTGAACGGGGCACCCAACAGATAGTGCCAAAATTTCTGTAAAGCATACACCATTGCTAACCCTTCTCTCTCTGTGGTGGTGTAATTCTTCTCTGCTGTCGATAATCTCTTGCTTGAATATGCGATAGGGTGATCAATACCCCCTTCTCCTGGTTGCGTGAGAACAATGCCTAGTGCGATGCCAGATGCATCCACATGAACATGAAAAGGCTTGTTCCAATCTGGAAATACCAAAATAGGTGTTGTAACCATTTTTTATTTAAGAGTATCGAGACTCTTCTGACATTCCTCATTCCACTGAAATCTGATATCCTTCTTCAATAATTTCTCCATTGGTGCGGTAATCTTGGCATAACCTTTAATAAACTTTCTGTAGTACCCGGTATGACCAAGTGTAGTTCTCAGTTGCTTTACTGAGTTGGGTGCTGGTAAATTGACAATGATGGCGATCTTCGCAGGATCTACCATCAAGCCTTGTCTGCAAACAATGTGACCCAACAAAGTACCAAAAGGCGCACAAAATATACATTTTTTCAAGTTAAGGGAAATCTGGTGCTGTCTACATTTTTCAAACATTAATCTCAGATCTCCTATGTGCTTCTTGATTAGTCCAAATACAGTCCAATCATCAAAATAAAATTCTAGAAATCGATGGATGTATTCCTTGAAAACAGCAACAACTACTCTAGAAAAAATTGCTAGGGCATTCTTAAGACCAAAGGGCATTACCGTATACTGAAAGGAGCCCCATTCTGTCGCAAACGTGGTCTTGTGCCTGTCGTCTGGATGGATTCTTATCTGGTGATAGCCTGAAAAGCCATCAGTGAATGAATATATTTCTTGTCCTCCAACATTGTCTAAGACTTCATCAGTGAAGGGTGTCGGAAATGGGTCATGCAGCGATGCATCATTCAGTTTGCGCAAGTCGACACAGATCCTAATGTCTCCTTTTGTTTTCTTTTCTTGTACTACCATGGGACTAACCCACTCACTTTCTTCAACAGGCTCAATGATGCCTGCTGCTAGCATCTTATCTATTTCATCTTTTACTTTTGCTTTATACCGCGGGTTCAACCTGTATGGACGCTGCTTAACCGGCTTAGCATCCTTCTTAAGCGGTATTCTCATGACTCCTAAGTCACCCACTATTCCCTTCATTTCTGTAAAGTTGGTAGGAAATAGGTCCTGATACTCATGTAATAGATCTGTGATTTGGCCAATTGTCTCATCATCCCAATAATCTCCAATAGAGGCAAACTTAGGTTCTGTTTCTGTGCCAATATTGCTCTTTTTAATCTTGATTGGTTCTGTTACAGCTGGAATTTCTAAGTGTGGTCCTTCAACTTCACGCGTACCTTCTGTTTCTGCGATAATGACACTGCGAGGATCTTCCTCCTCATCGCCTGAATCTTGTGCGCAGTTGTAACATTCCAAAGCATGTTCCATATGAATAGCCCACTCGGGTTGCGAATACACTGGTAATGTGCAATCATCAAATATTTTAGTCTTTATGATCTTCAAGGCCCGATCAATGCTTGGATACTCAGATTCAAAACTGAAAGTAAGCAAAAATATTTCTTTCATAATAGGCCATGAGATAGTTCCTTTTCTTAGCTCTGTTTCTGTATACCAGTTCCTTGGAACTGTATCCAGTGTGTGAATAAACAACTGAACCAACTCATCTGCTGGAATTTTTAGCCAACTCTGTTCACAGATCATAATGTGTGCTCTGGGATCACTTTCTCCTGTGTATTTCTGCTGTATACAGTCTCTTTCTTTAGAGAACCTGATACGCATCAATCTCTTACAATCATACCATGATGTGATATGTTCCTTGTGTGTGTACCACCATCTTGCAGGTGTAGCTCTAACTGCAAGGTCAAAAACCTCCATCCTCTGTTCTTGAGGAATCTCTTGTTCAAACTACTGTAAAAAATCATTGACATCTGCTAATCCATCAAAAGTTGGAATATACCTGTTCTCTGCTCCAATCCATCGCAGTGATTTAGTCATGAATGCGCATCTGCGAGTAGAAACTTCATGGAGTCTATTTTGCCAATTCTCTAAGCCGACATCTGAATCTGATGTGCATGAACTATCGCATCTCCAGCTAATATGTCCATCGGCTGTAGGATTGATGTAATCTGTCTGATTAGAATTCATCTGATACAAGTTTTCCATGTTATGCACCTCCTCTTCTGCTTTGATCGGCTCAATGTAGCGAGGACCCTCTAAAGCATCCAATGGTGCGATAACCCGAACTTGAGTATCTTCAAATGTCATCTGTCTTTTCTTTAAGTTGATAACAGCCTTGTTATCAAAAGCCCAATCAATACCTAATAGAGCTGGATAGGGTTTGGTATCACCAATAATTTCTATGATCTCAAAATCTGCATACGTGTGAACTCCATCGATGTCAACTGGGACATGCGATAGGCGACCCATCGGTGATACTCTCTGCTTATTGGCTAGTCTCAGATGGATAGGGGATCTGCTTAGCTTTGGACTACCCATCTGTTCCCATGTCTGCTTAGTCAAGACATTTACTTCTGATCCTAAATCTAGGATAACCTCATCCATTTCAAATAGTCCGATCTGCGCTGTGAGCCTCATCTCTCTTCCTGTCCTTGTATGGCCCATGATATGGTGAATAGTTCGCTGTGTGTTGCTCAAGGAAGGACTCTGTTGACATTGATCAATAACTTTCTGAAGTTCCTCTACAGCTTTCTCATTTCTCAGAAGTTTCAAACAACTCTGCAGGAAGGACTGTACACTTCCTGTCACTTCCTCTTCATCGCGTCTTCCAGATGTGCTAGCCTGCGGTATCTGCACAGTACTAACATCATATGGTGGCTGTCGCGGTATACCCTGAGATGGTAATACTGGTGATCTGGAATGTGTCTGTTCAGCAAAGGAGGTCTTAGCTTGCTGAAATGCCTCTTTATTCTTCTGTAGGTCAAGTGGGATAGATTTTTCTGGAGCTTTGCGCACCCACTGCGTTCCTGTCGTCTTTTCCACATCCTGCGATATGTTACTAGTAGAGAGACCACTGCGAGTTACAACATTAACTCGTGGTTCTGGTTCTTTCTGCTCAGCAGCGATAAACTGGATAGTCTGATTGACTGCTGGCTTGGCGTACTTGATCTTGGCTATCAATATGGGACACTCCTCTATTGTATGATCATAAGATTTACAATACTTGCATGTTGTAGTAGGGTTCTGGAAGTCCCTAGCGTAATGTCCTGTTCCTCCACAATTATAACAGGTAATAGGTCCACGGCCACGGCCAAGTTCATAGCTCCTCCACGTCCTCGGCCTCTGAAATTTCCTCCACGGCCTCCCTGAGCCGGATCAATTTGTGGGCCTGCTGATGGTCCAGATGCTTCTGATTGGACTCTGTAAAAGTCATGCTTTCTTTCCATCATTAAATCATAAGCTCTACAGTTGTTTTCATCATGTCCAACAGATTTACAAAAATTGCAATATAGGTTCTTTGGTGTCTGCACATATTTCTGAAGGAGATGACATTCCTGAGGTCGGTGCCCTCTAGTTCTACAAATCTCACACCATGGCCCCTGATTCTGCATCAACGGGTTAGGAGCTCCACTGGCGATATAGTCAATAAAGACAGGGCAGTTATCCTTACTGTGTCCCTGCACTTTACACTTAGTACACCAAATTTCATGCTCAACCTCCTTTCCTTTCTTAATTTCATGCAGCTGTAAGGTGAGGTTAGCTAGCTGATTTTGCAGATTAGTTATACCTGCGCTAGTCTCTGCTAGAGGTGAAGCCTCTAGTTTCATTTCCATTTCTAATGCTTCATCTTGTGTATTTAATTTATGTTGCATTAGTGGAAGTCTGATGTGTGGTAACATTGCTGCGATAAACCATTCTTTATGATGTTGAGGCGCAAGCTCAAAGCTTACCTGATCAATGAGGGTTTTGAATCTCTGGTCAAAATCCCAAACAGTCTCCGTAGGCAATTGCTTAATGTCTTTAAGTTCTGCTATGCACTGTGACTCAGATTTGGGTTTTTTAAACTCTTTGATCATAGCAGTTCTAACCTGTGCAAGTGTTCTGTTATGTCCAGCGGTATACTTCATATACCAAGTTAATGCTCTTTCTCTGAATGTGGTGGCCAGCTGGACAAGCTTGACATTATCATCTTGGATTTGCTTAATGGTCCATATGGCTTCGCATAAGAACCAGTGCTGCTCAGGGTCCTCCGACCCTGTACCTTTAAATGTCGGTAACTTCATATCATCTCCCATTCTGTTTCTAGGTGGTGGGTTCTGGTTTACTGTATTACTACCACTCGGCGGTGTAGATGTAGAGGATGTAGCGGTAGTATGCGTTGTATGGGAGCTACTGGATGGGGTTCCTGCAGGATTACTCTGAGTCCCGACTGGTTTTTGAGGAGTCCTAGGGTTCTGAATCTGTTGTCTAGGATTATCTGAGCTGTCTTCTTCAGAAGAAGATGAATCGTTTACTCTGTATCTTTTACCACTACGTGTATGTCCAATATACTCGTAATCACTCTCAGAGTCTACTGACATTACAATATCATACTACTATTCATCTGAGAATATATCCAGTACTCCTTTTTCATATAGTAATTGCTTAATGGACAGATTCAGAGAATTTAGGTACTTACCGCGATAACCCTTGAAGAAGTACTGTTCTGCTTCGCTGAAACTCTTTCTCTGATCAACCGCGAACTCTGTGATGAAGCCTTCCAGCAAACTCGCAAGCCAGAAGTCTACTGCGCGTGAGATAGGATTATCAACACCTTTCAAGGTCTGAATCAGCCCTGCTGTCCAGACAACTTCTCGATTCTTCTTGAAAACGTTGTTGTCAGCAAGCTTCGATAACCAATCATATAACTCAATAGCATAAGTTACAAAGAATATCTCATGGCGATCTGTAAAAATGTGCTTCTGCAGCCAAGCCTCAGTGCTCAGTCTAGGATTCTTGTTTTCTTTTACAGCAAACTCTCTTTCTTTTGACTCCACCCACTGGTTAAGTTCTTCCTTGGTAGGATGCCAACAGAACATCAGCTCATTGTGTTCAAACCAGCAACGGAACCATTTGTTGGTTTCCACTCGAAAGACCCGGGTTAGCTATACTTTTAGACCAACAGAACCCTTAGCTCACTGGCCCTTTCGGCAACAGGTCGCAGAAGCAACCTGAATGTTAAATTTTCAGAATTTACTTCAATCTGATCTAGGATCTTAACTGAGAGAACAACATGTACAGCATATCTACAGCATATCAATCATGGAGACAATAATGCAAGCACACAAGAGACACAAAGATTTACTTGGGTAAAACCATAAAGGTGAAAAACCCCAATAACTTCCTCAGAGATAGATAGAGCAATGATACAACCAACCATAAGAGATAGACACAACCTAGCAGCAGATCCTCCTCCTCCATAAGTGCGCCACTCCTCCTTGAGTTCATGTGTGAGAAGTGAGTGAGTAAATAGAGTGCCTACCGCACTCTATTTATACTTGACTTGACTTGCCTTTTTACCTAACTCATGTAGGCTCAAACTTAACCACATAACATAATGCTGACTGGGACGACCCCCAATAGGGTGGTCTAATAAACCTTTGACCCACATGACTTATACAAGGCCGACCCCAACAAGGTGGTCTAATAACCCATCAAGTATAAGTTACGACACTTACAATATAAATGACGACACTTCCTTATAGAGGAATAATACCATCTCTATAGGAATACAATATACATAAATGTGAAATACATTCCGAAGTTACATATACATCAACACTGAAGTCTCACCCGAAGTGATTCTAATGGGGTGGCGGAAGACTCAAGTGTCCTCAGCCGGGTTCTGAGGCATCCAGGGTGCTTAAAACACTCCTTAGTCCTCTCCAAAAGGGCTAACTTCTCTATTCCTATTACTCTGGCTATACCTCTGTCTTATCGCATTACACAGGCAGTGCGATAAGCCTTCTCCTTATATGATCTTGTCTAGCGATACTTAGGATATCGCAGATGCGATATCTTCCTCCTTTTTGTTCCTGCGGTATGTGACACTTAGCCACTTCCTGGTTTAATACGTTGTTTCAAACACCCTTATCCACTTACTGAGAGACCTTAATATCACTTAGTCTCTAAGCATAATCCTCACTAATGTGCTTAACCCTTAATACTTCACAACGACGTAACTGTATAAGATATTACTTTAAGCAATGTTCTAACTGAACTCTTCATGCATTATACTCATTCAATACTCAAGCATTATCCTTTATTGAACAAAGATCTATTTTGCTAGGATTCAGTTATGATGTTCACAATTGTTACGCATCAACCAGAACTAAACTGATGACCATATACATTACTTATAAACTGCAGGAAGCATTCATGTAACAGTAAAGATAAGCGAATAAGAGCAACAATTACACAAATGCAATCACACTACTCATATATTTACGTGGCTCACTTCCAGGATGGAAGCTACGTCCACGGGAACTGTGTTTCCTATTAACAACTTGAGAGAGTAAAACATTGTTCCGCCGCAACTCTTTCCAGCAGAGGTCTTCTGGGAAACTCCACTCCTGTGGGAGCCCTTCTCTATAGACCTCTCTTCTTCTCCTTCCTACTCTTCCACTGACTCTTACAATGTACTCTCTCTCTCAATCCCTGTGGATTGCACAACCTGCTCACTGAGCCGGCCTCTGATCTCTGGAAGATGTTCAGACTCTCTATGATCAAAGACTCGACTACTCTCTACTTAATAACCTTAGTAACTGTATGTCCAACCCTTTTACATACAAAAGACTCCTATATATAGATGGCTCGAAGGTCTCATCGCAGTTACAAAACTGTGGGCCTTATCCCAACAGTGACTCAACCCTAACCACTTACAGTCAACTAGCTGTACTTTCATGGCCGCCTCCTGTCTCATCGCCGCTTCCTGCAGTCCTTAGTCTTTAATGCATCGGCCCGTTGCTTCTTCTTTGGTTCAAGCCACGCTGACTGAAGTCCTTCTTCTTAATGAGGGTAGCTGAACCCTCTCTTCATCTTCGGCGCATTTATTAGGGTGGTTGAGCTCTCCCTTCGGCCTTTTCCTTGTACCACCCGCTTTGACTTTTCTGTACATATCGCCGCAATTCCTGTCAGAATTTGCGCTACGGCGATATCTTTGCCTTGTCGCCAAAATTGGTACTTTCTCCCCAAAATGGTTATCTTTTCCAAAATTAGCAGCTTTCTAAATGCTGCGGGAGTTCTCTCCAACATGAAGGTTGTTTACCTCATGAATTATTCCCATAATTCCTACAGATCTCTTTTCATGCCTATAAAACATCCAAACTAGGGATTTAAGGCTGCTTGTAGCTATTATTCATTCCCTATTCCAAATAATTTTCCCAGAATTCAGTAATCCTACTATTTGAAGGTGGAGAGAGACTAATACAAGGTTGAACCATGCTCAAATATACTATAAAGATGCCCAGGTCTGACAATAAGGGATGTTTGAAGGTCAAAGAGGATTGCAAATGCTCATGAGCATTTTACTACTGTCTCATCACTTTTGTAGTGATGATTACCTCACAGTCCACCCAAAAACTACTCAGACTTGTTGTAGGTGATTGTTTGAGGGACACTTCCAAATCCAAGAATTAGGGACACTTCAGGCTTGTTTCTAAGAGAAGCTCATGTTGATGTATTAATGGTTTCAAATGTTTTTGAAGCCAATAACACCGTAGACATGCATATTAGTGTGATTTGTATCTATTAAGACACATGAAGATAATGTGATCATATATTTTCGCTTCATTTTTCAAACGCAAATCTCTAGTTTGTGTTTATAGTGAAAAAATTAGTAGTGTAAATATTTAAAATGTCATATAAAACTTTGATATTATGTCAGATAATGATAATCAAATATATCATCATATTTCAATGAAAAACCAATGATTGACATATTTGAATTTCAAATTGTATTAGTGAATGTTGTGTTGTGTTTATTTGCAAAAAGTAGAAATGTTGAATCTTAAGGTTATCTAGTATTGTACAACGCAAGGCACTGCTAGTTGTACTATCTAAAAAAGATCAATAAGATGATATGTTGGATCCCCTGTGGAAACATTGGAACCTCCCTAAAATGTTCTAGTTAGCAGGGAACCTAAAGATAATGTGCTCTTTAGTCCCCACCTTATGTAGTGAATAAAGTCTGGAGATTTTTTTTTCTTGAGGAAGAGGGTGTGTTGCCTCAACTCTCAGTTGCTAATGGAACCGAGGATATCTTGAATGAATAATAATCCCTTGAAGTTTTGGAGGAATGCTCAGCATAAAATGTCATCATGGGCCTCAGAGGCACAAGATATCATTGGGTATTTGATCCTATACTTTCTGCAAGAGCACGAGGATTTGAACCTATCCTGGTTATTAATTTATATATCGTCGTTATGGATTCATGGTGTTCATGTTGGTTGTATATGAGTGTGTGTGTGGTTCAACTCTTCTTGTTCATATATATTTAGGTAGTTGTCACATGTCACACACATGAATAGAACCTAAGTGTCACATACAAGAATAGAACCTAAGTGTGTGTGAAAATGAGTGTGATAAAATGCTTCTTTTTAAATAGTAATTTTGGCAATAATATGCCTCTATGTATACACTGGGTTGTATAAATTGCTTATAATGTGGGTTTGCAGATTGCTTCTAAAGGGAAATAAAGTATAATTAAATCCCTATGAACTGTCATTTCTACCCAAGATAATAAGATCAATCAAAATTACCATAACCATAACATAGTCAACTTAAAGAAACCATGATGATTTCCTATTAAGGGACACAAAGCAAAAAATACTAATAAAAATATTCATGGATAAAGGAGCTGCTAGGACATAGTGCTGTAATTATTAATATTTTGAAAATTAAACTAATTATAACTTAAATTAAAAGTAACTTTACTATATCTGTTCATCTGCATCTTCTCTTCTAACACCCCCTCTAGCAAGTATACTTATTGAAAACTCCCCATGCAACTAAGAACCCCCTATACTGTGTATATTAACCTATGGCTTTCTCTTCACAGTATTAGCATGCATTCTTTGAAACCTGGAGTGCATTATTCTAACATTTCTGGCGTGCATCTTTTGAGCTCTGTCCTCACCCTTCTTGCTGCTCTGTCATCTCATCTTAGTTGCCATCAATGACAACCTATCTGAGTCTCTAACTTATATATTGACATCAATGCCAACCTAAACATCTACCATATTTCCAATAGAAAAAACTTAAGTTGTGTGGTAGATAAGCTGGAAACAAGACCAATTCAACCATGATAACACATGCAAGTTTTATTGGCATGATGAAATTCAAATGAGACCCAAGAATCAGATAATAGATTAGACTTACTTCTCGGATATTGTTGTCCAAGAACCTAAATGTCTCATCTACTTCATTGTGGTTGTGAGCCACATCAGCCCGCATTTCTTCCACTAGCCATACTTGAATCTTCTGCAATCAAATTTGTTAGTGCTCAAACCCTTACCTGAGGAACTTTGTAGATTCTGATAGGCTACAAAATAGAGTTAGCTACAAAACTAGCTCTGATACCATGTTGATTTTTATAAAGTTAGGGTTTGATCAAATAAATAACAACTTTTACACAATGATGCGGTAGATCAGAAATGTAAATCAATCATACAATACAACTATAAGAACTTAAAAACATAATTCGCATTTCTTTCAACTAGGGCACTACCAATAGGTCACCGTGCCAATAAATTTAAAAAACAATTTTCATTTATTTCAACTAGGGCACTGCCAATAGGTCACTGTGCCAATAATCCACAATAAACTGAAAGTAAGAATGCTAGTAAATGACACAGTTATAAGTACTTACCTGGGGATGAGCCCTTCTCTAATGTACTCAGATCTGCTTTCAGTTTTTCCAATAAGGCATAATAGATATAGAAACATAAATAGCCCTAGAAGGCTAACATCATGCCTATGAGAGAGAGAGAGAGACCAGGGAAGAGTGTCAACAATAGGTACAGTTGTGTTAGGACAAACTTCAAGCACCAGCAAACCTTCTAACGTAGTTAGGAGACAACCAATGTCAACCACCAGTCAAGCTGCAATAACCAATACTGGCCCTAACAGGGCTCATAAGACAATGTGAGACCTCAACAGACTCTAATAGTCTTTGATAACAGCAACCAGAAATCCATAGGTTAACGGTAGCCTCAATAGGCCCTAACCAAAAAGTTCAATGGCAGCCTGAATTGTTGGACGGGGTCCAAGATGGGATTTTGCACAAGTGTTAGAGAATGTGCATTGCGCACGGTGGCAAGTGACGGGTAGTTTTTGAGGAATTGTGCATGTCGCGCGGTGGCAGGGGCCAAGGCATGGTTGCACAGTAGGTCGGTGTGCAGATCCCCGCATGAGTTATTTTTGGCACGCAATACAGGTAAAGGTCAGATGAGGACATGACCTATTTAGGGTGAGGAACAGGTGGATGGCAGAGGAAAGCGACCTGTTCAAACGTGTGGCGGAAAGAAGTTGAGAATCCAGGCCAAGACGCCAATGGGGACAGGCAGGTGAAGGAGTGGAAAGGGACAGGCCATGATGCAGTTACAACCGTTTGGTGACTATGGCTGTCAGACGAGCGTGTGAGCCATGAGTGGCCTAGTTGGAGCAGGCAGAGCAGGCTGTCGACGGCAATAGCTAGGGTGGCAGTTAGCCATGCCAGTTTTGGAAACCTTAGGGTTTCGGCCTAATGATTGTAAAGACACGACCCTTGGGCGTGATCTATAAATAAGGGCACATTGTATGGGAAAGGGTTAGAGAGATCTCTCGTATAACTAGCTATTGTTGAGTATTGTAACATCTTTTTAGTTGTAAAGCTATTGTAAAGGCTTTGCATCTGATTGTGCAGAGACCTAATTTTGAGAGAGAAAAGAGTCTGCAGCTGAGTGCACAGACTAAGAACGGTTGTACCCTTCCCATAAAGAGCAATATTAACAACCATTCTTGTGGACGTAGCCTCCATCCGGGGGGTGAACCACGTTAAATTCTGTGTTATGTGATTATTGTGTGTTTATGATTATTCATTTGCTTGGTATGAATGTTTAATACTGCATTTTTTTTTATGTGATTGCTTTTATATGTATTCGCTGCAGAGAATAGGAATAATATGTTAAGTAATACATGCATGGAGGAATGTTAAGTATTCAACACTTACGAGTCTGGGAATGTATGAATCTGCCAATTAGTCACATAGCTGAACATTGAATTTAAGCGCAGCGTTAGAGTACGCAGTAAGGCATGTTTATTCAATCACCTACGACATAATGATAAGAACTTGAACGAGTTGAAGGGAAAAAGAATGCTACGTAGGATTGGTTAGAATTAATTGTCTTGGAAGAGACGCGCGGTCTAGTTGACGCGCTGAGTCATTAAGATTTGTTGCGAGGTAAGCTGTTGATAGATTATTGTCGTAACGCAAAAGTATCTTGTATCACGCAGTCATTAGAGGTGCTAGTGCGCAAGCACCTTTGCTACCGAAGTATCTGACATGGAACAGAGGGTTTGCGCAGTTGTTTGTCTGCAGCTGTCTGCAAAGTATTGCACTGCTTATCAATCTTCCCCCCCTCACATCACCCAGTTGTGGAAACTTGATTCTGCAACCACCCCCTCAGCTTTACCTCGGGTGAGACCTCAAGCTGTGCGCAGTCTGTTACTGAAAGTGCTGGTGAATAGTGGTTTTGTTGGTTCCTTGAACTGCGAAGTACTTGGGTCTATGTTGAAAACCTCCGGAAGGTTATTTACAGCCAACAAATGGTTATGTTACCCAGCTAAGACCAATGATGCGATAGTGTGGTTGGAAAGTAATGTGTGAAGAAGAATACCAGTTCCCGTTGGGTTCATACAATTGGCATCCTGAAAAGAAAGAGATCCGGGATTGGTGTGACAAGATTGAAAGAGATTTTGCAAAGAAAGAGAACAGACATCCGCGTCTCACTGACGTACAGTGGTTGAATAGATAGTTGTGGAGAGAGATTCATGAGATTTTCTAGGCTTCATTTGGAAACGAGTTGCACAAGTGGATCTCGTGACTCATAGAAAAGAAAACCCGTTTTCAAGGAGGAGTACCTACAGAGTGGACTCCAGAGCTCACAGCACAACTCAAAGCAATAGACAACCCACTGACGCGAGTAGTCGACTTCTGGGTTGATAGCATACTTGAAGGATTTGTAACGGAATTTGCTGTAAACACGCTGAAGTCCTATAGTCAAGTCGAAGCATACTTCTTCGAAGGATTCAGAGGTAAGTTCCTGAACAACCTCAGTCTATACATTAAAATGCTTTTAGCTGAAAAAGGAATTTTAAGAATGCAGTAATATTTTTGCATCTATCATGATCAATAGCATATATAGTGATTCTGACGAAGATACACATAACCTGAGAAGTGGAAAGAGATATAAGTTTAATAAAGAAAAGAATCCAGGAGGACCTGGACTCCGCGTGAATACCGAACTCCCGTGTGACCTTAATAATTAGACTACACCATCATCAGCCACCATCCATCCTATTACACGGCAGAACCCTTCGGTTGTAGATACCGCACCACCCCTATCTTAGAACCCACCCACTGCGAATGTCGCGCAGCCCACCCTGCAGAATATTAATACTGGACGCACCGCAGGTGCGGGTGTGCAGGTAAATACGACTCATAACAGTCCAGTCCAGAACACCCAGTCTCGAAATAGTCCACAGAGTGGTATCCCTAGCACTATTCTGAATACCCCCTTTACTTTTTCCACTCAGAACCAACCCCAGAATTAGAACCCTCCCTAGAATCAGAACACCAATACACCACCAGGAAGCAGAATGACAGATAACGACATAAAACTGCCGATATTGAAAGGAACGGGTCTGGAAGACCCTGATCAGCATTGGTTTCTATGTGAAGCCGTATGGAGTGTAAAGCAAATTCAGGATGATGCTGTGAAGAGAGCACAGCTTGTCACTACTTTCAAAGACAGAGCCCTTCATTGGTTTATGAAATATTCTCAGGCACAGCCAAGAACCTTAGCAGAAATCAAGGTTACGATGGTAGCAGAGTTTAAGAAACCAAAATCCGAATCCCAATGTATCACAGAGCTTAAATCAATTAAGCAAAAACCTAACGAAATGGTCTGGGAATTTGACCAGAAGTTTAAAACCCTCCTAGACCAAGTAACATTTGTGATAGCTCCACAACAGCTTTAAGAATGGTTCATTGCTGCACTGCTACCCCACATCAGACAACCATTGATGCAGCAGAAGGTTGCATTGCAAGTAGAAGACTTAGAGATCGCGATGAAGCTAGAGGCTTTGCCGATTGGCGAGACTAGTTCTGGGATGTCACAGATCTAGAACCAGTTGACCACATTGACACTAGAACTACAAAGAATGAAGAATGGAAAGGAACAAAGATATGAACCAAGGAACGACGTTTGGTGTACAAGTTGTAAGGGAGAATGCCACAACAGAGAACATTGCCCTTTATTTCAAGACTATCTTAACAGTGGTGCACCCAACCCGATCAATCAGAACCAGGCACCATGGTGTGAAATCTGCAGAAGCATAGGACACTGACCAAAAGACTGTTATCTCATACAGAAATATGTTAAAACAACTAAGAGCTTGTATTGTAATTTCTGTAAATCAGTTGGACATGATGAATCCAACTGTCGCACATATGAGCTGACGAATGAAAGAAAGCGCGATATGGAAGCAATGCGAGGTGCTGGAATATACCGCGTCCAAGAAGACAACCAGCCGAAGCAAGAGAATCTGCAATATGACCAGGGGGGATATAGAGGCCATGGTGGTGGATACCGCGGAAGAGGAAGAGGCCCGGCGCAAGGAAGAGGCCGTGGTTAGGTAATTTGCTATAATTGTGGCCAACCAAGTCATGTTTCTAGGGATTGTACCAACCCATGCACTACGTGCAATTACTGTAAATATTTTGAGCATGATATTGAATATTGCCCCGTACTAGAGGTCGAGATGCAAAAACGTAGAAGGATAGACCCACCGACTCCAAACATTCAGTGGATTGCAGCAGAGAGGAGACATGAATATCCAAGCATCAATGTAGTAACGCGCAGCGGTGCTGCGACAGGGCGTGATCGAGGTGCAGAAGCTTCAACTTCTGGAGATTTTGGAACTAACCAAACACCCCTTGAGACATAATGGATAAGAAAAGATGCTGAGAAAACACCTGCTTTTGACCTGGCGAAGAACAAAGGAGCATTTATAGAAGCACGGGATATCCTTAGAGAATCGGCGCCAAGGTCACCAAGGATCCCGCTGCGTAGTCAAATGTCGTATGTGGAAGACATGCCGGTTGCTTATGACAACACAAGCGCAGCAGTAGAGACATGCACCTCTGTTGCGCAGTTCCTTAGAAGCTGCATGAAATTGTTAAAGAACCCAGATGCTATAACAAAACTGTAGAAGGTTATAGATCATTACAAACCGCACAGTGGAGAAGACACTACTGATAGTGCAGTTCATCATATCAAGAAACATAAGAGAACATGCAGAGAGATGAGACTCAATGCACAGATAGGAGATTACGAAATGGATGAAATCATTCTTGACCTGGGATCAGAGTTCAATGTCTTGACTAAGCAGAGATGGCAGCAGATGGGGCGACCAAAGCTATCATGGTCACCTATCCAGTTGAGAATGGCCAATCAGGAAAAATTCATACCGTTTGGATGGTTGGCCAATGTGGTTGTTGACATTGATGGAGTACAAAGCCATGCCGATTTTGAGGTTATTGAGATTGTGGATGATAGTCAGCCTTTCTCGGCATTACTGGGGATTGAATAGGCTATTGATAACCTCGCAATCATAAATCTGAAGACCAAGAAGATGATCTTTGAAGGAAAACATCTCAGGGTGATTTCACCACTGGACCCTACAGACGGAGACAGATACAGTGAGTCGATTCAAGAGGAATCCCAAGCTTAGGATTTGGACCGGTTGTACAAACTGACAGTGAACCAGGAAGATTACATCAACCCTACTGCAGATGGTACACTCAGCTGGAGATGCGACAACTCTTACATTTCAAACTCGAATGCAGGTTTGGAGAACTGGAAAAGCCGCATGCATGAAGTATATGCAAGGATATGCACGTAGGTCACGAAGTCGATACACTGGATTGGAAAGCAGGTAATCCCAATCCCCAAATATGGTGGTTCATCTAACGTTTATTCTTTCATCAAAGATTATACTGCAGCAATTGCAGATGAACACCACTTACAACCATTAGATGTAGCATTGCACGAGACACCTGCCAGATGGTGGGCTGTGCACAAGCAGACATTGACTACATGGGATCAATGCAGAATTAAGATGCAAATCAGATTCACCGAGAAGGTTACATTATTTTTTGCAAAATATAATGGACAGACATATCCAAGGGATCATGTGGAAACTTGTTCACATGCTTGGGTGGAAAGACCAAAAACAGAATGGGTGCATTTGTTTGCGCATACACTAGAAGAACCGATTCCAAAGAAATGGTACCTAGACCTGGAACTGCGCAGGGGCACAACAGATTGGTCTACCCTGACCGTGAGCTTCCAGATAGATTTTAGTTTTGAAAATGAACATCCGAGCATCAATGATGCATTGCAGCTTCTTCAAAAAACAATATTCGGACCAGACTGCGCTGATGGAAATATGACCCTAGAAGAATTCTGTAGCGTAGAGAGCATACCTGCACATCTACACCCGGAATGGGAGGAGCAATTAGAGCCTGCTCTTGATTGTTATAACCTTGCTGATGAATCTGCAGCTCAGGCAGACAGTGATGAGGATGACCCGCGAAACATAAAGATACATGAATCAGAGGGCGCACACAAGGTAGAAGGACCTCCACTAGAAATCCTAGATATGAGCGGACCCGTAAAGACAAGAAAAGTGAACATTGGCACCAGTGAAGAGCCAAAGTTCGTAGCTATCGGATACAATTGGGATGAAGACACAGTCGAGGAGGTCGCGGGAATCCTACAGGAGTATCGCAAACTGTTCCCGACTAAATTCACAGAGATGAAAGGTATACCGGGAGACTTAGGAGTGATGAAAATTCCTCCTAAGCCTGACATGAACCCTGTAAAGAAAAGACCATATAGATTGAATCCATGCTATAAAGAACGAGTTATGGCAGAACTCGATAAGATGCTCGATGCAAGGATCACTGAGCTAGTTGAAGAATCTGAATGGATAAGCCCGATGGTTATCTAGGATAAGAAAACAAAGGGCGAGATCAAGATTTGTGTGGATCTCAGAAAACTGAACGACGCTTCAATGCATGACCCATTTCCTACACCTTTTACAGATGAAGTGCTAGATAATGTTGGAGGGAATGAGGCCTATTCTTTTACTGATGGATTCTCTGGTTACCATCAGATTAGGATTGATTGCATAGATAGGCACAAGATGACTTTTGCTACAGAATGGGGGTCGTTCCAATACACAGTGATGCCCTTCGGTCTGAAGAATGCACCCGCCATATTTTCTAGAGTGGTCATCACATCATTTAAGGATTTTATACATAAGTTTTTAGAGGTTTACTTTGATGATTGGACCATTTTCGGCTTATTGAACAACCATGCCGCGAACCTCAGGATGATGCTGGAAAAGTGCAGACAGTATCAAATTTCATTAAACTTGAAGAAGTGTGTTTTCTGTGTTCCTTATGGAATCTTGTTGGGACACATTGTGTGCAAACAGGGCTTGATGGTTGACCATGCGAAGATCGCAGTCATTGTAAACTTGTCTACACCCAATTTAGTTAAGCAGCTGCGCACTACGCTAGGGCATACCAGATATTACAGGAAATTCATCAAGGGGTATGCACAGACAACTGTAGCTATGGAGAAGTTGTTGAAGAAAGATGTACCATTCATTTGGAATGAGGACTGTGACAAAGGATTTGACACATTGAAAGAAAAGATGGTCACTGCGCTGATCCTAGTTTTTCCGGACTAGGATAAGCCATTTCATGTCCATGTGGATGCTTCGTGTATCACATTGGGCATTGTTCTTGCTCATCCAGGAGAGGGAGGTATTGATCATCCCATTTCCTTTTCCAGTAGGAAGTTATCATCTGCTGAGAGGAACTATACTACCAATGAAAGAGAAGGACTCGCAATAGTATATGCGCTGCAGAAGTTCAGGCACTACTTGCTGGGTGCACACTTCTCCATGTTCATCGACCATTCTGCCTTGAAATACCTGGTCAATAAGCCAGTGTTAGGGGGGCGCATATGCAAATGGTTACTACTATTTCAGGAGTATGACTTTGAAATTGTGGTTAAGCCAAGAAGGTTGAATTTGGGACCTAATCATCTATCAAGGATTGAGTCAGGAGAAGAACCGATGAATCTGGAAGACAATCTGTCTGATGCGCAGTTGTTCGCTATACAAGTTGCTGATGATTATTATAAGGACATCATTGACTTTCTGACTACTGGGTTTGCACCCACAGAGTTCACGACACAACAGAAAAAGTAGCTAGTAGTGCACGCAACAAACTTCACCATAATTGCAAGTCATCTATACAAGTTGGGACTGGATGAAGTACTACAAAGATGTGTGCTAGAGCATGAGAAACCATTCATACTATCTGATGCGCACTCAGGAGTCACAGGAGGCCATTATGCAGGAAGAGCTACCATGCAAAATATATTGCGCGCAGGGCTATGGTGGCCTACAATTCATAGAGATTCGAAGGAACATTGCCAGACTTGTGACGTCTGTTAGAGAATAGGGAAGCCATCACATAGAGATGAAATTCCATTAAATCCACAACTGACATTACAGGCCTTTGAGAAGTGGGCCATTGATTTTGTGGGTCCTATTAACCTACCAAGGAAAAGAACTGGTGCAAGTTATATCATTACTGCAACCGATTACCTCACTAGATGGGCAGAAGCAAAGCCAGTAAAAGACTGTATCGCAGCTACAGCCGCAGAGTTTATATATGAAAATATCCTTACAAGGTTCGGATGCCCGAAGATTTTGATGAGTGATCAAGGCACTCATTTTCTGAATAAGACCATTGAGGCTTTGACCGAAGAGTTCCACGTTCATCATCAGCGCAGTACACCTTATCACCCACAGGAGAATGGAACTGTTGAGGCATTTAACAAAGTGTTGGAGAATGCACTAACCAAGATATGCAACGTCAATCGGGACGATTAAGACCTGCACATTCCATCTATACTATGGGCATACAGGACTACCTGCAAGAAACTGACTGGCCATAGACCTTTCAGGTTGGCCTATGAGTAAGAAGCAATAATGTCGATGGAGTACATTGTTCCCAGCTTGAGAATAGCAGCGTTTACAGGCATGGAAGATCACGCAACACTCGAAGAAAGACTCCTACACTTGGTTGGGCTAGAGGAAGATCGCTTCGTCGCAGGCTTCCACCAACAAGTACAGAAAGAGTGTGAAAAAGCATGGCATGATCGCCACATCAAGAATAAGAGCTTTCAGGTAGGTGATCTAGTCCTCCTGTATGATAGCAAATTCATGAAATTTCCTGGAAATTTTAAGATGCATTGGCTTGGCCCATATACTGTAATGTATGTTACTAACGGTGGCGTAGTCCAGTTAGCCACATTAACTGGAGAAACCTTTCCAAGTTTGATAAATGGTAGCAGACTAAAGCTTTACCGCGATAGTCCAGCTTCGCAAAATTCTATGTGATTAAGGGAATCATACTGCGCAACATTACTGAAGTTGCGCGTGCAAAAAAAAAAAGAGAAAATACAAGGAAAAAGACGATGCGCAAAACACATCCTAATCTTCATCGCGCAGACAAAACGGAATGACAGCCGCGTAGCACATTCAGACACAAGCATGCGCAGAAGAGACACCCATACGAGAACCACCAGCGCACCATGATGGAAGCAGTTACCATTGCAATCATTGAACGGTTAGTAGGTCATTAACCAAATTGGCGGCATTGGCACAATTCAAATGTTAAGGACGGATGTGACAAGTTGGAACACCATAAAGGCCGAAATAACCCCTTTCGTACTGAAATCTGGCTGGCAGGTCGAACATTTGACGTTGACTAGATGGAGTTAATGTGCTAGCCTGCCTGACAACCTTTTGGCAATTAAGGCAATAGAACTCGCACGATGGCAAAGATTGGATCGCAACGCCAAAATCATAGGGTGACCTAGTTATTAAATGTGGCATCAATTGCCTCGGCAACCGCCAGAGGCCACGTTGCAGACCCACATAGGCTATAAATACACCTTGCCCAGCCACTTATTCATGTTAGAAATATTTTTACCTTCCTTGCTTGAACTTTCAGAGAGTCGAGTGAGAAATCACATCATATGAGCGAGCCAAACCAGTTGGAATATCTCTCCCGGTTATTTGAACCTTCAACAATTCGAGCAAAGATGATGGCCACAAAGGGGGCTTTGTCCCGAAGTTCAGCAAGGCAGGCTACAGGAACCAGCAAGGGGAAGGAAACTGCTATAGAGAAGGCTCAGTTAGGCACACTACTGAAACCACAGTCGGCCACGATCCAAAACCTATATTTCTATCCGGTGCCAGACTATCTCCCACCACGGAAGGACGATGCACCACCGGTACACCTGGATAAAAATGTTGAATACAAAATCCCGGTGCCAACAATTTCCACCCGAGTGAAAATTGTTTAGAACTTGCTCAGCGAGGTGCCCAACTGTAAGTTGGAGGATTATCACTTACTAGAAAATACATTAGCCAAGCCGAAGAACTACGTGCAGTTTCGACCCATCAGATATCTCATTCGGGTCGTGGGACGCTAGAAAGAGCCGGATATGTATCAAGGCATCCCAACTCTACTAGGACAAGGCCGCGGGATGCACTTCAGCAACTTATGGGCAAGTTCAAAGGCGACTAGATAGTGCCACACAGCTGAAGTTTTTCATTTTTACTATCAGTAGCTGCGCAACGGGATTTTTTCGATGCCGCGCATATCAAAAGCAGTGACCAACACATTCACATGCATCATGAGATTCCTGGCAAAGAGGCATCGGTCACACATTCAGCCATGGGCTAATGCGGAGGAAGGACTGTGGTATCCAGGGTTCTATCGCCTAGATGAGGAGGCAATTGAATCAATGATGGAGCATTGGGATGCTAACTAGAAAGTCCCCGTCTCGCAAGACGACGCATCAGATTATGAGAAGAACATCCCAGCTATCTCCACGACCAAGATCAACATCAAAAGTTCAGATGAAGAAGATACTCAAGGAGATAGTGAAGACACAGCAGCAAAGAAGGAAAAGAAAAAGGGGGGGTTACCTGAAGGAACTCCCATTGTTAAAGAAAAGGAACCAGCTCAAGATAAGGCCGAGGAGTCGGAAGAACGCAAAAGAAAGGCTACTGAAAGCCATTCAGACTCATGAGGTCAGCGCAAGAAGTGAAAGGATGAGAAGCCAGAGTTCATCCCGCAGCTCCACCCAAATGACTGCGAGACGATCGCCACTAAAGTGCAGGAAGTGTGGGAAGAAACCCGCGTAGAAAAAGAAGCGAAACAAGAACAACTTCAACTGACCATAATCCAAGCCATGCAGGAGGTCAAGTCGATGGTAGCATAGATGGGGTTGGGACAGCCAAGTTCAGATGCTAACGGGAAGCCGGGAGGGCCAAGCGTGCAAAGAAAACCACCTATTTCCATAAGTAAGTACCCGCGCATCTTGAACCTTGAGCCAAGTTACCTCATCTATCCGAATGAAGCGGTTAAGGAGGCGATAAAGACTACATGCCTCGACCTGAATATTGGGGCTCTAACCCTAGAAGACTTGAATGAGCTGCACATCAAAGTGGCGGAAGAGATTCATGAGAGAGGCTTGGCCTCATATGATCAAACCGTCAAGTTGGCTGAAGACATCAACCAGCTAAAACAGGAATCAGCTCGCAATTTGCAAGAGCTGACTGAGGCTAAAGAGAAAGACCGAAAGCTGAAAGAAACAATTTCAGTAGTTTGCTCAAGTATTCAGGAATGCGCTGAAGAAGAGAAGGCAGAGGATACTATAAATAAAATCGGGGCCAATGTAGACTCCCTCGCATCAGAAATGGCACAAATGGAGACCTCCTACAAAGAAAAGATTGTAGAGCTGGAGGAAAGGCACCCAATTATCCCGTCATATCAGTGCGCCGCTCCAGTTGAGGAAGTAACGACAACCATGGAAAACATTTCGTCACAGGTGACAAAGTGCCAGGATTTACTCGAAGGAGTAAATACAATTGTGTTGAGATTGAACAAAGATCCTATGCTTCAAAAGATCAAGGAGGATATATAGAGGGCACAGCAACAGGTGGAAACCACAAATGCAGAATTAAAGACTGCGTCGGCCAGAGAGAAGATACAAATATTTAACGAAATCAAGGACCTACAGAAAGAATTGGCCACACTAAGGGAAAAAGAGGCTACTGCATCTGATAGGTTGCAACCCATTGAACAGGAAGGCCTTGAACTGATACAGCAGTTCGTAGAACTTCAGATAGCAGAAGGCATAATGAAAGAACAGGTGGCTAAAGAAATGGTCTCGCAGGCCACTCTAGAGACGTTGCGAGAGTTCGAGAAGAAGGGAAAGGATATGGTCGCAGAGTTAGCAATTACTCTGCACAATTTTGTATCGAAGCCATGCACACCAGAGGGCCCAACACCATCGTCTGGAACTGAAAGTGGCTTGGGACGAGCCACAGGTGAGTGTTAGGGGCCTGTTGGACGGGGTCAAAGATGGGATTTTGCACAAGTGTTAAAGAATGCGCATTGCGCACGGTGGTAGGCGATAGGTAGATTTTGACGAATTGCGCATGTCACATGACGGCAGGGGCCAAGGCATGGTTGCACAGTAGGTCGGTGCGCAGATCTGTGCATGAGTTATTTTTGGCACGCAATACAGGTAAAGGTTAGATGAGGACATGACCTATTTAGGGTAAGGAACAGGTGGACGGCAAAGGAAAGCGACCTATTCGAACATGTGGCGGCAAGAAGTTGAGAAGCTAGGCCATGACACCGATGGGGACAAGTAGGTGAAGGAGTGGAAAGGGATAGGCCATGATGCAGTTACAACCATTTGGTGACTGTGGCTGTCAGACGAGCGTGTGAGCCATGAGTGGCCCAGCTAGAGAAGGAGGAGCAGGCTATCGACGGCGACAGCTAGGGTGGTAGTTAGCCACGCCAGTTTTGGAAACCTTAGGGCTTCGGCCTAATGATTGTAAAGACACGACCCTTGGGCGTGATCTATAAATAAGGACACATTGTATGGGAAAGGGTTAGAGAGATCTCTCGTAGAACTAGATATTGTTGAGTATTGTAACATCTTTTTAGTTATAAAGCTATTGTAAAGGCTCTGCAGCTGAGTGCACAGAGACCTAATTTTGAGAGAGAAGAGAGTCTGCATCTGAGTGCGCAGACTAAGAACGGTTGTACTCTTCCCATAAAGAGCAATATTAACAACCGTTCTTGTGGACGTAGCCTCCATCTGGGGGGTGAACCACGTTAAATTTTGTGTTATGTCATTATTGTGTGTTTATGATTGTTCATTTGCTTGGTATGAATGTTTAATACTGCATTTTTCTTTTATGTGATTGCTTTTATATGTATTCACCGCAGAGAATGGGAATAATATGTTAAGTAATACATGCATGGAGGAATGTTAAGTATTCAACACTTACGAGTCTGGGAATGTATGAATCTACCAATTAGTCACATAGTTGAACATTGAATTTAGGCGTAGCGTTGGAGCGCGCAGTAAGGCATGTTTATTTAATCACCTGCGACATAATGATAAGAACTTGAATGAGTTGAAGGGATAAAGAATGCTACGTAGGATTGGTTAGAATTAATTGTCTTGGAAGAGACGCGTGGTCTAGTTGACACACTGAGTCATTGAGATTTGCTGCGAGGTAAGCTGTTGATAGCTTATTGTCGTAACGCAAAAGTATCCTATATCGCGCAGTCATTAGAGGTGCTAGTGAGCAAGCACCTTTGCTACCGAAGTATCCGACGTGGAATAGAGGGTTCGCGCAGTTGTTTGTCCATAGCTATCCACAAAGTATTTCACTGCTTATCAATCTTTCCCCCCTCGCATCACCCAGTTGTGAAAACTTGATTCTGCCCACCCCCCTCAGCTTCGCCTCAAGTGAGACCTCAGGCTACGCACAGTCTGTTGCCGAAAGGGCCGGTGAATAGGGGTTTTGTTGGTTCCTTGAACCGTGAAGTACTTGGGTCTATGTTGAAAACCTCCAGAAGGTTATTTACAGCCAAAATGAATAGACCCAACACCAAAGTGGCAGTAGCTAACAGGAGCAACAAAAGGAATGGAGAACGGAAGCCCTAGAAGGGATAAACAAATAATCAAATAGTAGCATAATTAGGTGGACCTCTTATAGGATAAAGACGCATCCCAGAGGGCTTATAACAACGGCAAAAAAAAAGCCCTACAAGGCTCAAACCTTGACGTCAAAAACATAAAAATGTTCCATCAACCAGCTGCCAAACAATTCCCTAGAAGGAGGCCTAAAAAAACAGAACCCAAACTAATTCGTCCTCCGATTTCATGACCATTTACAAGGTCAATCATGAGACCAAAACAACAAATGTGACTCGACAAACAACCAACCCGATAAGGTCAAGTACCATAAGCAGGATAACCACAAGCACAAACAAGATAGGGTGACAAGGTCTCTCTCTCTAGGTATGTTTCCTCACATGTTCCATACATCTACTGAAAGTTTTCTCATCATAGTACTGAAGGGATCATCCCGATGATGTGATCCTTCGGTCCTTAACTTATTCCTGAGGTCAGGTACCTCATCAAAGGGTGGCCAATCCTTTGATGAGTCGAACTAGGGGACATCACACATCATTACCATCTTGGTCTAACCAAGATCCACCTGGTACCCAAGCTACGTACACACCTGCAAATTGTTATAGAGTCTACCATATTAAAACATAAGATTATGGATTTCAAGAGTTTGGAGAGCGGAATTATCTAAACCAAGATAATAAAATCAACTAACCTTTGACATGGTTGGACATCACCACACTATTATAATATTATTTTCTTCTCACAATGGCCATGAGTGCTAACAAGTTCATTGACATTCTTTGACTAAATAAGATTACAAACCTATAAACTTGAAGAAAGTGTAACATGCTTATTACACAGAGACCCACTATGAAATCTTATTATATTTTCAAATGAATCAAGGGTATATACCTAACTTCCAGTATCCATACTATTCAACTAAGAGCCTATTGTTGTGTTCTAGAAGTGAATGCACCTATCTACTATCCCACCTATAGAAGCAAGGAGGCCATGTTGATGAGGGGACCAAGCAATGGCCTTAACAACACAAGCACTATAGTCTATCATTGTATCTATTGCTGAAATATAGATGTAGAGCTACAAATATGATCTTTCCTATGCAAAATTGCAAATACTGGAAGAAAAATAGAGAATACCTGCTCAAACTACTGAAATTTGAAATAGGGAGATGTCTACTGAAACATTTGTTGAAAAACCTTCTGATTTACTGCCAAATCACTGTATTTGCCATGAATCTACCAAATTTATGCAAAGACCGATATTTATGGAAAAGACATCAGAAAAAATACAAATCTATGCCTGATCTATCAAATTGTTGCTTAATTGGACAAATATCACTTCTATACAACCAATATCTGCAGGAAATTGACTAATTTCAATTGTTGGGCATCTATTTTCATCTACTAGCTTTCAAAATTTACTGTCGGTGTTGAGATTCAAGTGAATACTGTATTGACAGTATGTGGACATATGAAAATTATGCCAATTACATTAGAGAAATGTCGGTCTTGTTCCAATAGGTCTCCTACGATGGATGCATAGGAACCTAGTAAGCCAATGCATAAACCATTTTTCTCTTCGCTTAGCAACTCAGATCTCATAGTCAAGTATCAAGGGAATAAAAAAATATAAGCAAAATAAATGCAAACTTCCAAACTTGAAAAAATGCTCCAAATGTAATAAAAAAACAAATAATTTATGAAACGAATCAAACTAGTACAAAGGTCTCAAACCACAACCAATTATCAGGGGAATAAAAATATATTTAACCAAAATAAATGCAAACTTCCAAATTTGAAAAAATGCTACAAATGTAAGAAACGAGCAAACCATTCATATTTGCCAAGATATCAAAGCTAGAAATACAAGCAATTCCATGTACTTGAGTTTTAACTTTTGAATGAGCCCATTCTTGCTAAGGGGAAGTATTGTTAAACTAATTACTTAACCTTTAATACTAGGACATTATCTATGGATAGATAGGTCCCAACTTCATTTCCTGTCACAACTGAGAGAACAACATGTTAAATTTTCAGAATTTACTTCAATCTGATCTAGGATCTTAACTGAGAGAACAACATGTACAGCATATCTACAGCATATCAATCATGGAGACAATAATGCAAGCACACAAGAGACACAAAGATTTACTTGGGGAAAACCATAAAGGTGAAAAACCCCAATAACTTCCTCAGAGATAGATAGAGCAATGATACAACCAACCATAAGAGATAGACATAATCTAGCAGCAGATCCTCCTCCTCCATAAGTGCGCCTCTCCTCCTTGAGAGCATGTGAGAGAAGTGAGTGAGTAAATAGAGTGCCTCCTGCACTCTATTTATACTTGACTTGACTTTCCTTTTTACCTAACTCATGTAGGCTCGAACTTAACCACATAACATAATGCTGAGTGGGCCGACCCCCAATAGGGTGGTCTAATAACCCTTTGACCCACATGACTTATACAGGGCCGACCCCAAATAAGGTGGTCTAATAACCCATCAAGTATAAGTTACGACACTTGCAATATAAATGACGACACTTCCTTATAGAGGAATAATACCATCTCTATAGGAATACAATATACATATATGTGAAATACATTCCGAAGTTACATATACATCAACACTCCCTCTTAACTAGGAAGGTATTTCTCAGCACAGTTCTTCTAGCACAAGTCATCTTCTCTGGATCATCGTCACTAGATAATCGTCATCGAGTCATCATCATCGTCACTGCTGCTGCTATCTCAATCAATCTCTGAATCTACTCGTCATAGGAAGTTCTACAGAGCCAGTCCTTTTTCATACTGGATGTAGGCCCACCACCTGCAGGTCTTCGTCATCACTGGCCATACTGTGGAATCCTCAGGACTTATTACGTGCGTCACAAAACCTCGAAAGAGCATCCCAGGCTGTTACGAGCACACGGCTCTACCTATAGGATCTCCCAGGGCACAAATTACATGTGACCCCACCACAAAACCTCGAAAGAGCATCCCAGGACTGATTACGAGCACAAGGCTCAACCTATCGGATCTCCCAGGGCACAAATTACATGTGGTCACCACAAAACCTTGAAAGAGCATCCCAGGACTGATTACGAGCACACAGCTCAACCTATCGGATCTCCCAGGGCACAAATTACATGTGGTCATGGCAAAACCTCGAAAGAGCATTTCAGGATGTTACGGGTACACAACTCCGACCTGAAATCTCCCAGGGCACAAATTACATGCCATAGGACAAAACCTCGAAAGAGCATCTGCCAGATATCCCAGGGCACAAATTACATGCCATAGGCAAAACCTCGAAAGACTATCTGCAGATCTCCCAGGGCACAAATTATATGTCCTCCAATCAAAACCTCGAAAGATCATTTGCCAGATGTCCCAGGGCACAAATTACATGCCATAGGCAAAACCTCGAAAGACCATCTGCAAATCTCCCAGGGCACAAATTACATGCTTATCTGCACAACCTGATCCACGGCCACAGAGTATCAACCTGATACTCACCATACATCATCCTGATGTATCCATGATCATCCTGATCATCATCACTGCAACGTCCTGCTGCATGTCATCTGGAGCAACACCCTGAAGCTCGTCATCTATGATCATCCTGATCATCACTGCAACATCCTGTTGCATGTCATCTGGAGCAACATCCTGAAGCTCGTCATCTATGATCATCCTGATCATCACTGCAACATCCTGCTGCATGTCATCATACCTGATCCATCTGATCAACAATGCATCTACCTGATGCATACAAAGTATCTACCTGATACATATCATCATACATGATCCTCCTGATCATCAATGTATCCACCTGATACAAATACAAATACATGATACATATCACCATACATGATCCACAATGTACCCATCTGATACATATACAGATACATGGTCCAAGCATCCAACATGATGCATATACAAAATACATACACATGATCCAACTGATCATATCCAGCATCTATATGATGCGTACATACATACATAAAAATGATCCAACTGATCATATCCAGCATCCAACATGATGCGTTCATACATATATAAAAATGATCCAACTGATCATATCCAAGCAGAAACCAAAACATCATCCTGATGCTCATCATCCAGCGCTTACATCCACAGCCATGTGAAGGATCCTCCTTCCAACATGCTTGGAATGGCTTCAGCAAATGTGTCCATCACTTCTTCCTCGAAGTGTCCTCGATCTGAAGAACACCAAGCCTCTCTCTGAAATACTCGAACTTCACCCTGGCTAGTGGCTTCGTCAGCACATCTGCAATCTGCTCGTCTTTCGCAACATATAGGAGCTTCACGGCTCCTCTCTGCACCATATCCCTGATATAGTGATATTTGATCTCTATGTGTTTTGACCTGTCATGAAACACTAGATTCTCGGACAGCTTCACACAACTCTAGTTATCACAGAAGATACCAGTAGCTTCCAATGGGAGATCAAATAGCTCAGACAGTAGCTTCCGTAGCCATACTGTCTCACAACTAGCTGAACAGGCTGCAACATACTCTGCCTCAGCTGTACTCAGTGCTACGCAGGACTGCTTCCTGCTAAACCAAGAGATCACACCTGATCCCATACTGAAGCAACACCCAGATGTGCTCTTCCTGTTTGCAGCACTGCCATCCCAATCTGAATCAACATAACCCTGCAGGTTAAACTTTTGATTCTCCTCATACCTGAGCCCATAATCCACTGTACCCTTCAGGTACCTTAGAACATGCTTTACAGCAACCAGGTGAACACTCCTCGGATCCGTCAGGAACTGGCTCAATATGTTCACAGCAAAGCAAATGTCTGGTCTCGTGTTCGTCAGGTACATCAAGGACCCAATCATCTGGCGATACATAGAGATATCAATCGACTCAGATGAAGCATCACATAGAAGCTTCAGATTTGATGCCATAGGTGTGGCCATATCCTTGCAGTCCATCATCCCGAACCTCTTCAGGATCTCTACTACATACTTCCCTTGTCCAAGGAAGATTCCATATGCACTCTGCCACACCTCCATGCCAAAAACAAATAGTGCATCATCCCCAAGTTCTTCATCTCGAACTCGGTAGTAAGCTTCCGCTGCGTGTCGGCAATAAATCTATCTTCACCATACCAAGTTCTGCACATATATGATTTCCTATCATGTGTCTCAGAACCAAGTGGCTGCTCTATATACACTTCTTCTTCAACTACACCATTCAAGGAAGCTGTCTTGAATCCATCTGGTGTATCTTCTATTTCATCACTTTTATATTTCTCAATGCTGCCATCTGCAACATGCTTGATTTGATAGTTCCATTTGGAAGTCATAGCAAACTTTCCTTCATGTCTTGGGATTACATCCCAAACATCATTCTTCATGATCGACGGATCATGGAATTTCATTTCTTCATCCCAGATCCTGGGAACTTCAATATCTTCAATATCTTCAATAGATATCTTTGTTGCTGGAACAAATGTTGTAGTTCTTCTTTTGTAGGAGATGGCATACGATCTTTCCTACACAACAAGTTAAATTGCATGATTAGAAAACATCTCATAGTTTTCAGAACAAATTCTTACACATAAAGAAATATGCCATACAGTCATGCAATTATCTTAGCCAATGCTTCAATACAACATTTATCCATATTCCGTAACTTTCTAGATGCCTTCCAATCTCTACCAGAACATTGTTAAGAGTGTGCACAACTCCCAACATGTCAGCAAAGAGGTTTCATTCTAGATAAGTAGCAATGGAATGTTGTACAGTGCCATAGGCCACTTACCCATGCATATTAGGAGTATACTGTTCATCAATGCAATTATTCTAATATGCATAATACACAACCTAATTCTAGGAACATCAGTATATACATAATTGAACAGTATTATTTAAGAAATGACAATTCAAATACTTATCTTTGTTTGTTCATTGGGTGGACTCCCTCTGAGTCTTCACTTCCTTGCAGGAGCTGCTGGAGTCCTAATCTGAAGTAGCTTCTTCTACACCTTTCTGTTGTGGGATGTAGAGAGATGGTCAACTCCCTCTGAATATCTGCATCCTTGCATAAACCACTGGAGTGTACTCCCTCTTGATCTTTGCTTCCTAGATTACCTATCCTTGAACTTACATTCATCCTTGGTTCCTATGCATGCTTATTAGTATCATGATTGTGTTATCCTTGTGATCTCATATAAAATCATACATTCATTACTATACTATTAAAACACAATAATCTCAAGCATGTATAGTCATGATCATTTCAAATAGAAAATAATAAGCATTAGCATTCAAGGTTTATGTAGAATTCTTAAGGTTAGTCAAATCATAAGAAACATAACATGTCTAAACCTGTAATTACTCAAACCTGTGACTCTTCAGGTTAGTTGAATCATCAATCAAGATAAGAGATATATTATGCATAAAACCTGTGATTATTCAAACCTATACCTTCATGATTCTTCTGGTTAGTCATATCATCAATTAAGGTAAGAAACATAATATGCATACAACCATGATTATTCAAACCTATGACTTCATGAATAATCATTATCAACAACAGTATAAGATCCTAACACAAGGTAGGATTCTAACTTGATATAGGAAAAACATACCTGGATTAGCATGCTAGCTATTTATGTCTAACATACTCACATGATGTCTTCTTGTTCTTCTTCAATGACTTGTGCTAGTAACCTGTATATCTCATAGGTTAACTATTACAAAACCAAGTTATACATACCTCGTAAATGGATCTTCTATGAGATCCATGACAATGGATGAATCTTTGTCCTCATGTTATCATGATCATATGTTCTTGGACCAGAACATGATTTGTCTTTCTTGGTGTACCTTTCATGTTAGTAGACAACATAAACCTCATACAACACCATAATGCATTAGTACAATCATAAGTGTCAACACCCTAACCAATGAATATCTTCTATTATGCATTCATAATTTTGTTAAGGTGATACGACAAATCTAAAATCAAAATTGTACTAACTGTAATAACATGAAGACAAACATACCATAAACTTAATCATGGACAAATATCGAAACATACCTCGATGAGTCATACCTGTCGAGATCACTTGTAATCTTCTTATATAAGGCCTTAGCCTCATCTCCCTCTAAAACAGGAACTTCTTCACTCATGCAGATGATCAATCCATCTTCTTCTAGGATTAACCCAATCCACTTGATTTGCAAGAACTGGACCTTGAGCTGGATATGGGTTTGTCAGAGAAACCCCAAAAATTCAAACTTTGAATTTCAAACTTCTGATAGGATAGAAATATGTGCCTTGATGAGCTGATCAAGTTGGTATATTCAGAATTTGAAAACTGCAAAGTTTCACTCCTCAATTTTGCTTTTGAAAATTCTGGATTCACTGGACGTGACCCTGAACTGGGGTTTGATGAAGCCCAATCTTCTTCCCAATAAAAATGTTTGATCCAAAGCTCTAAGCTTCTATTTTTCTGAGGAGCTTCCAGCCGTGGTCACAGATTTCAAAAATTCCCATTTTTACAGAAGCCCTAATTTTCCACTTTTCTGATCAAAGTCCCGAACTAGGGTCTAATCAAGCCCGGCCTTCTGCCCAACCAAAAATTCTGATCTTGGTCTCTAAATTTCTATTTTGATGAGTAGCATCCAGCCGTGGTCTCCGATTACAAAAAAATTCCAACTTTCTCCAAAACCCTAAATTCCGGAAGCCATGAATGAAGGTACCAAAAATAATTCTGTTTTGACAGAAATATGTACCTGATTGTTTCTGGTGTAACTCCGAAATTTTTGATCCTCAGGGTCTGAAAAAGTTTCCTGAGATAGCCTGACCTGTTATCTTTCCATCCTGACAGGTCTTACCTCAATTGGATTCTCTGAGGGAGATTTATGCCAAATGTCGCAACGTGACCTGTTTTGGGATAAAACATGAGAGAGAACTTGTACGGCGTGCCACGTGTCACTGTTTTAACTTCGGCCTCTGAAAAAGTTTTTTGAGATATCTCGGCCTGTTACCTTTCCATCCTGACAGGTATGACCTCAATTGGACTCTCTGAGAGAGAGTTATGCCAAATGTCTCAACATGACCTGTTTATGGGATAAAACAGGAGATCGAACTTGTACGGCGTTCCACGTGTCACTGGTTCAACTTCGGCATCTGGAAAAGTGTTCTGAGATAGTACAGACTGTGTACTACCTGTCACTTTTTACGAAATTTCATTTGGAGCTTCCTAGCCCAAGATATGACCTTTTTCCCAAGGTCACCTGATTTTGACTCAGATCTGGAAGAGGCAGAAACCCTATATTGTACAGATCATAAATCACAAAGTACAACGAATTAGAGGTTGTCCTTTGGACACAAGGTACCTGGAGATTTATTCTTCGTCCTGTAACAATTTCAGATCCGAAAAATTCTCCAAAACGGATTTATAGCGAAAGTTCTACGATGACTGGTTTTTGCTATATCAAGCCCTAGCATCGTAAGTGCAACAAGTTTCATACATGCCATATCATGCCTTCTTTCAGGCTAGCTCTGATCCATGTTAAATTTTCAGAATTTACTTCAATCTGATCTAGGATCTTAACTGAGAGAACAACATGTACAGCATATCTACAGCATATCAATCATGGAGACAATAATGCAAGCACACAAGAGACACAAAGATTTACTTGGGGAAAACCATAAAGGTGAAAAACCCCAATAACTTCCTCAGAGATAGATAGAGCAATGATACAACCAACCATAAGAGATAGACATAATCTAGCAGCAGATCCTCCTCCTCCATAAGTGCTCCTCTCCTCCTTGAGAGCATGTGAGAGAAGTGAGTGAGTAAATAGAGTGCCTCCCGCACTCTATTTATACTTGACTTGACTTGCCTTTTTACCTAACTCATGTAGGCTCGAACTTAACCACATAACATAATGCTGAGTGGGCCGACCCCCAATAGGGTGGTCTAATAACCCTTTGACCCACATGACTTATACAGGGCCGACCCCAAATAAGGTGGTCTAATAACCCATCAAGTATAAGTTACGACACTTGCAATATAAATGACGACACTTCCTTATAGAGGAATAATACCATCTCTATAGGAATACAATATACATATATGTGAAATACATTCCGAAGTTACATATACATCAACACTCAAACCACAACCAATTATCAGGGGAATAAAAATATATTTAACCAAAATAAATGCAAACTTCCAAATTTGAAAAAATGCTACAAATGTAAGAAACGAGCAAACCATTCATATTTGCCAAGATATCAAAGCTAGAAATACAAGCAATTCCATGTACTTGAGTTTTAACTTTTGAATGAGCCCATTCTTGCTAAGGGGAAGTATTGTTAAATTAATTACTTAACCTTTAATACTAGGACATTATCTATGGATAGATAGGTCCCAACTTCATTTCCTGTCACAAATAAGAAAAAAAACAATGCATTAGTTAACTATCAAAACATCAAACTTAAAATAGCTTGCATCAAGGAAATGTAGCTCTAATATTACTATATTTAATACAAAGTATAGACTATAGAACCTATTTTTTACCTGAAATGCAACTTCAAATTTATGTATGGTAATATTTCTCCCATCAAGAATTTTCCTTTTCCAACCTGCTCCAAGAATAGAGGAACATCGAAGTCAAACTAAAAAAAATCACATGATCTATTAAATTCCATTCATTATTTATACACTGCCAATGTATATTGGTTTAGATTATATCTTGTGGCATATCAAATTCCCAATTCTCATGTCGCTCTTCATTTTCTACATTTTGAACATGAACTTTTGTAGATGAAATATCATTATGAGCCTCCAAAACATTATGTTCCATATCAAGTTCATTGGAGACATTTGTTTAATTGTATTCTCCTCTTCTCTCACAATCTTATCACCAGAGTGCCAGTGCTCTATTGAATGGAAAATTTGTAATGTCATACTTTGTTACATATAATCTTAAACAAGTATCCATATTCCTATTAAGCTTGTTCCTCAACTTTGACTTCAAGAATGACAGGGCACTAAACATTCTTTCATCCTCCACTGATCCCAAAATCATGGTTTGACATAAATCGACTAATTTGAAATACTTTGACATGTTTTCTTGTAGGTATTGACTTTCACCTAAAATAGTCCATAATTTGATTACTGCACCATATTCTATAGGTTTCGACAAAGCATGATATTGATCTGGCATTGTTTGAGCAAAGCAAGTGGCTTGTTGATGTAATTTTGATGAATCTAATATACCTCCAGTCTCTTCTCCTTCTACCTTAACATTCCTGCCAAAGTGATGCAGTAAAGTATTCAATTTTGCTAGAAAGTCGACTTTTAAAGGATTTATATCTTTTTCAGAGTTCCAATAATGAGGGTATACCACAAACATAGCTTCCAGTAATTCATCTCGAGGAAATCGTTCTCTTATATCTAATGATAGTGATTTTGCAATTTGTATCAAGTTACGTCTCACTGAAATCACAATATCATTGAATTGGTCTTTTGACACATGGCACTCTTTGGTGGTTTGTCCCATCTTACTAACATAATAAAAGGGAACCATATACCCACGCACTTCCATACATAGTCTCCCTTTTTCATCGAACTTCAAATAATTTTCACTCTTTTCTATATCAATGATAGTAGTCCAACCGTTAAATGTTTGACCCGTAAAAGAATCTGGCATCGTATACAAATTATCCAATGCAAGGCATGCCAATTTTCTTGCATTTTGGTACTCTGCAATATACATTGCGCGACTCTGAGCCATTTTAACAAGGACATTCATTTCATGAAGCAAAGGAAGAATTCCAGCCAATGTTAATAATGTCTCTATATTAGTTATTCGAAAGAGAAGCTCTTGAGCTTTGTCTACACTAAAGCGATGTTCATACATCACCCCTACCAATGATTGGTATTCACTAAATAGTCTTTGGGCTGGTCCATTCAATGAGATCCATCTTGTATCAACATCTTTTAATAGCTCTTTTCCATCTGTAACACCGTCAGCAAATTGTTGAAACTCTGTAAATCGCTTGGGACTATGGAAAAAGTATGCATGAGTCTCACGTACAAGTTCTTCAACTTTTCAAACCAGTGGAAAATTACTTACTATTTTAAATGCAAGATTCATCCTATGAGCCATAAAATTAATACTAATCATAAATGGTGAAGTTGATAGTTGTAGTTTGACACAAAGACCATTCCTTTGTCCTTGCATGGTTGATGCTCCATCAGCTCTGACACATACCAACCTTTTTGCAATCATTAAATCATCCATACCACCAATTTCCTTCAAAGTCTTAATAACAAGTTCATAAATATTTCCAGTTGTAGAACTCTTCTTCATTTTATGAATCCCAAGTAAATATGAATGCCTAATATGATCATTAACCATATAAATACTCATGCAGATCCATGAAGTATTATCAATAGCTGTAACTTCATCCAAAGATAGTGAAAAAAAACCTAGCATTTGCAATTTTCTCTTTCAAATCATCTTTTTCTACTTGATCTAGATATTTTGCCCATTCCCAACCACTCATTATAGACCAATGAGAAGATGGAAAATTCGATACTTCAAGAAAAGATACATAGTTCTTGTAATCTGGATAATCTGTCATAAGACGACCTCTAGATAAGATGTGAAATGCAGTGCTTAATTGTGTCATCTTGGATAACAAATTTCTATCCATTGTCTTTCCAAATAAAGATGTGATGGTCCCTCCACTTGCCTCGAGTTTACTCTTGATTATTAAGTATTCATTATATTCTTCTTGATATTTAACATGTCGACATTCCTCAGAAGATTTCCATTTGGTAATAGACTTCTCCTCACCATTTTCAATTTTCTTAACGTACAACTTTCCTGCATGCTTCTCTATTGTATCTAACTTCATTTGCATTTTTACTACCTTTCCAAGTTTCCAACTACATACAATGCATTTAAATTCTCGCGAAGCCTCTTTCTCATTTATTGGAGGTATTGGTTCAATAAATGGAAATTTTGAGGCCCATTCCGATTGGAATTTTCTCCCTATGTCCCATCGGCTTTTTTTTTCCTTTTTCGTGATAATGAATCATTTTTGTTTCCTTCCAAGGTAAAACCTTCAAGATTGCCATTGCCAATTTCTGGTTGAATTGCATTTATCCCAATTTGTTCACTAGAGGAACCCATCCTATCATATGTTATATGGCTATTAGCTACATTCTCAGAAGAGTTGACATTTGTCTCGCTGATGGGTTGCTCAAAAGCGTTTGAATCATGAAGAGAATCTAGATTCTTGGATTGAGGCTTCTGAAAGTATGATAATACATCCCTCTGTTTTGATGCTTTCTTTCCACAATTGTTGTTTGACATTTCGTTGAATATTCCACATTTATTAAGATATCAAATCAATTTAGAAACCCAAAGTGAAACCTGCATGAGAAAAATGATATAAAATTAGTACAATTTGTAAGTTATCCATGATGACATGAATTCTAGAGGTTAGAAAATTTGAACCTAGTAACCTAAACCCATCCAAGCTTAACTTCAAAATTAGACATAAATCCATCACGATAAATACAAGTTTTTATTTCTTACATGTTAAAAAACTAATTTTTTATTTACATTTTTCATTACCAAAATACCTCGTAGAAAAAGTGGCATTCATAAGAATCAAGATTCAAAATATACAATAACATCACTTCACTGGTGCCCATAGCCAATAAAATTTAAATTTATAAGATGTAATGGTGTCCACAAAGTCATGAAAAGAAAGAATTAAAAACTATGTGAAATAATATCAATAAATTATTCTAAAATCTAAATAGTAATTCTTATATTGTTATTCATTCCCTAACAAAAACAAGACCTCATATGCACATGGAAAGTGTATGATCTTATGATGAGAGAAATTGAAAAATGTGATCAACATAACCATTGCTAAACATTCTCATTCAAGGGTAAAAATATCACACAAAAGAATAAGAACATCTAAATAATCAAATTCAAGCATGAAAACAAACTTGCAAGCCAATATAACAGCAGCGAATTAATGCATAAAACCAGTCCTAAATAAACCAACTTCATATCTGTTTGGGTTCATTAAAAATATGTATACATGCCTAGAAATTACACTCGATAGATCTGGAATATGGTGTTGGTTTGACAACATTATATGGCATTGTTACCATCTCCCTATTTGGCATCATAAACCATGCTGAAAACACTAATCATCTCTACAATATGCTATACAGGAAATTCCAAATATATTCCTACTCAATCAGATCTGAAATCTTAATGAAAGGAAAGTGTTCCGCAAATAACACTTCTAACTCTTTTTCAGGAATATCTCCAATGGCCATTTTATCCTTCCCTATTAGGGTTTCATTCCAAGTTCTCAAATGGTGGATGGATCGGACTGGAATCCTGACCCCCTTGTTAATCATAATGATATACAACGAGTGTTAATGGAGCTCTCTTCAAGTCAAGAAGGAACACGCATGCACTGTTGTCTTAATGTTTACCTTCTTCAAACCCTTGCATCATAGATCTATGTTAGGCTTCCATTTACCATTCACATTAGGCCTTGACTTCAAAACATGCTCGATGTACAAAGCTAGATCAGTCCTTTCAATAGTTTTTAGGGCACTAAAGAAGATGTAAGCCTCAAGGGAAATGCATTTCACAGCTTGTTCATACTCCTATCAATGTTAATAGGTTTGATAATCCTCATAGCTTACCCTTACAACTGGCTATAACACAATGATATCAAACAAAATTAGTTGTTTATATAATTGTTAGGATAGGGATGCATAATATCTCTAAAAATATAGAGCCCTTCTTGTCATTAGCAATATCCATGAAATGGGATTAGGTTCTCAACTTCACAGCATTATGCCACAAACAAAATGTATTCTCAATCTCCACTACTGCATAGCTGAAATGCATGCTTCAAAATGCTGAAATAAATCAAACTGAACATTGCATTCAACCATTGCTTCCTTACTTTCTCATGTACCATATTGCCTTGATGAGAAAGAGGTGTCTCTCACACAAACACGGCTATTTCCAATAACATTGGGATGGAGCTCTTGTATTTATCATCATCATTGTACTCTTCTTTGTACTTGTCTTGGAGACATTAGGGTTCATGAGGAAACCCTAGGAGAAGATAAGGAGAGAGCGAGATGTCTTTGATGTTCTCGAGGAGATTGCTCTTTTGAGATGCTAGGATTTGAGCTATACATATAAAGTATAATCCCTATGTTAGAAAAACAAGATCGCAGAGCAATAACAATAAATAGAAATGCAAATATAATCACACACACATTACAAGAGAGACACAAATATATCGTGGTTCACCCCAACTTGAGCTACTCCCACACTCAATTTTCTAGTCCTTATTATTATTACCGTCCAGCAAGGAGAAGGGATACAACCTGCAGCACAACCGCTACACTTCCTCTTCAATGTCTCACAGTCTCTCTCCTGATCTTAGAGATATTTACAATGCATAAAACCTAATACATCATTAACCCTAGCCGTGTTACAATGTCTTTCTTTTATAAGGGAAATACAATGGGAAAATACCACGGGTTACCCAAAACCATGGGCCCGAAAACTGGTGGCGAAAATAGCCGCAAAAATTTTCCTTGGGGGCATTGCCCCCAAACCCCCTTTTTCGGGGGCCCACTGGCCCCCGCGCCACCCAGACCCCTTGAGCGTTGGTCCGGGATCATAACCAAACCTGGGGAACGGACACGGTTGAATCATCACCTATGAGACTGGAAGATCTGGCTCCACAACCAACAATCTCCCACTTGGAGACTGATCACAACAACTCCACCACTGCTGTACTTGTTGGACCTTGGACTTGGAAACTTTCTCATCTTCACCTTCATGCTAGAAGGCTAACTAAAACCGAGTAGGAACTCAGTTTCTCTCTAGTCACTACCTTTGTGAACATGTCTGCAGGATTTTGGCTAGTATGTATCTTTTCCAGCTTCAACGGTTCATCTTCCAGAACAGAGCATATGAAATGGTACTTGAGCTGTATATGTTTAGTCCTGGAATGGAATGTTGAGTTCTTTTCAAGATGAATGGCACTATGGTTGTCACTATACAACCTGCTATCCTTCTGCTTCTTACCCACTTCCTCCATAAACCTCTCCATCCAAATCATCTCTTTACTAGCCTCTATAACATCAACATACTTTGCTTCTGTTGTTGAAAGTGCAACAACTTTCTGCAGTCTCGAAATCCAACTTACTATTGTTCCACCTACAGTAAACACATACCCTGTGGTGCTCCTCCTGCTATCCTTATCACCTGCCATATCTGCATCAACATATCCCTGTAGAACAGTGTCTGAACCTCCAAAACATAATTCCTGAGTGGTGGTACCTCTCAAATACTTGAGAATCCACTGTACTGCCTTCCAATGTTCTTTACATGGATTGTTCATATATATGCTCACAACTCCCACTGCTTGTGCAATATCTGGTCTTGTGCACACCATGGCATACATCAAGCTGCCAACTACTGATTGATAGGGAATCTTGGACATGTAATCTGTCTCTTCTTGTGTCTTGGGACACATTTCCTTACTTAGACTGAAATGGTTGGCCAAAGGTGTACTTACTGGTTTTGCATTCTGCATTCTGAACCTCTCCAACACCTTTTGTATGTACTCCCTCTGAGACAATTTCAATTTGCGATTTTTCCTATCTCTTGTTATTCTCATACCAAGGATTTGCTTTGCAGCGCCCAAATCCTTCATCGCAAATGAATTAGCTAGCTTCCTTTTGAGTACATTTATATCCTGCATGTTAGACCCTGCAACAAGCATGTCATCCACATACAGTAACAAGATAATGTATCTTTCATTGTCTAGCTTCTTGAAATAAACATAGTGGTCAGAATGACATCTACTATAACCTTGTTCTGTCATAAACCTGTCAAATTTTAAATACCACTGCCTTGGAGTTTGCTTCAAACCATGCAAGCTCTTTTTCAACCTGCACACCAAATTCTCCTTACCTTTGACCTCATACCCTTGTGGCTGCTGCATATATATCTCTTCCTCCAAATCCCCATGGATAAAGGTTGTTTTTACATCTAACTGTTCAAGATGCAAATGTTCTACCGCCACTAGACTTAAGATAGTCCTAATTGAAGTCATCTTAACAACAGGAGAAAATATTTCATCAAAATCTATACCTTTCTTCTGTGCAAACCCCTTTACAACAGGTTTGGCCTTGTACCACTTATTTCCTCCTTCTTCTTCCTTCAACCTGTAAATCCATTTGTTCTGCAATGCTCTTTTACCAGCAGGCAAGTGAACCAGATCCCAAGTCTGGTTTCCTACCAATGAGTCAATCTCCTCATTCATTCCTTGCTCCCACTTCTTTCTAGTTTCCACATGCATTGCTTCTTCATAACATTCTGGTTCACCAGCATCAATCATCAACAAATAATACATTGAAGGAGAGTATCATTCAGGGAGTCTACTTAACCTGGTATATCTTCTTACAGTTGCAGGAGTTTCAGGTACTTGCTGTTGTTCTTGATTTTCTGGCACCTTTCAAACTTCATTTTCTTCAATTTCATCAAGTACTATGTACTCTGTGTTTTCCTTTTCCTATTTCTTTCTCTGCAACTGATCTTTATACATGACCTTTTCATTGAATATTACATCTCTACTCCTGATGATTTTGTTATTTTCGTAATCCCATAAACGATAACCAAATTCATCAACCCCATATCCAATAAAGGTACATTTCTTAGATTTAGCTTCAAGCTTTATTCTATTTTCTTTATCAATATGGACAAATGCTTCACAACCAAACGTTCTCAGAAATGAGTAGTTTACCTTTTTATTTGTCCATGCCTCCTTTGGAATACCACCATCCAAATCACTTGAAGGTCCTATGTTTATTAAATAAACAACACTATTTACAGCATCTGCCCAAAACTGTAATGGCAACCTTACATGCAATCTCATACACCTTGCACGCTCCATGATCGTTCTGTTCATCCTTTCTAACACACCATTTTCTTGTGGTGTTCTTAGGACTGTCTTCTCTCTACGAATCCCATGGTATGAACAGTAACTATCAAACTCCTTGCCACAGTACTCACCTCCATTATCAGATCTGAGACAATTCAACCTTTTTCCTGTCTCATTCTCAACCAAAGATTTCCACTTCTTAAAAGTAGCAAACACATTAGATTTTTGTCTAATGCAATAAACCCAAGTTTTCCTAGTTACATCATCAATAAATGTAACATAATAATGAGAGCCACCAAGAGATTGTACCTGAGCCAGTCCCCATACATCTGTATGCACTAGCTCTAACTTTTCATTCTTCTTCTATTTTCCAACCCTGAGAAATCTGACTCTCTTCTGTTTTCCATAAACACAGTTCTCACAGAATTCCAAACTTACCTACTTCAAATCTGGCAGCAACTTCCTTGAGTGGAGAATTTGCATCCCCTTCTCACTCATGTCTCCAAGCCTATGATGCCACAATGTTGTATATGTTCCTGTGGAAGCTAAAGAGATAGAATGGTCAGTATTATGACATAAATACAACGTACCTATCCTGTCTCCTTTTGCTATCACCATTGATCCTTTAGTGATCTTCCACCACTTTTCTCCAAATGTAGATAGATAGCCGCCATCTCCCAACTGCCCTGTTGAGATCAGATTTCTTTTCATACCAGAAATATGCCTAACATCTTTCAACAGCCAGTCAGTTACATTCTTAACTTTGATCAATACCTTACCCATTCCAACAATTTTACATGGCTCATCATCACCCAATAAAACATGTCCAAAATCGCCAGGAACATACTCATGAAAGTATTTCTTATGGGGTGTAGCATGACATGAAGCCCCTGAATCTACTACCCAATAATCACAATATTATCTAAGGCAAGAATCAAAGCATCTTGTAACACATCACCTACTACATTTGCTTCCTGGGTAGTTTCCTTCTGTGCATCTCCTTTCTTCTTTAGAGATCTGTAGTCTTTCTTCAAATGTCCTTTCTTTCCACAGTTCCAGCACTCTATTTTTTCCAGTCTGGACTTGCATCTTCCCGTTTTAGACTTGCCACGATTACCTTGGCTCTTTCCTCTCTCCTTTTGTCTTCCCATGCTCTCCATGGTCAACGCATTACCTGATATCTCATATGTGCTTTTTCTTCGCATTTCCTCACTAAGAATAACACCAATAACATCATCAAATTTCAAGGTGTTTGAACCAGAGACAGAGTTACTTACAGCCACGACCAAGCTATTCCAGCTTTCTGGCAATGAACACAAGATTAGAAGATCCCTAACCTCATCATCAAAGTTCACACTTACATAACTTAGTTGATTTGTAACCGTATCAAACTCATTTAAATGATCAGTAACAGATCCACCTTCAGACATCTTCATATTAAATAAACGCTTCATCAGAAATACCTTCTTGGAGGCCGAGAGTTTTTCATACAGCTTACCCAGTGCGCTCATCAAACCCTCCATTGTCGTTTCTTTTGAGATATTGAAAGCCACCAACGAATCCAGGCTCAGCCGTATTGTTCCCAGAGCTTTTCTGTCAAGAACCTCCCATTCTTCGTCCTTCATGGCCGTCGGCTGCTTTGCTATTCCTCCCAATAGTAGGAATAGATCCTTCCGGTATAGATAGTCCTCCATTTGCATCTTCCATAACTGGAAGTTTTGGCCGTTAAACTTCTTGACCATAAAATTTCCTTCTTCTACCATTGCTCCCACTCGAACCAGAAACCCTAGCTTCCTGCGAGTTTATCTGCCAAATAGACTTTTGGCTCTGATACCATTTGTTAGAAAAATAGGATTGCAGAGCAATAACAATAAACAGAAATGCAAATATAATCACACACACATTACAAGAGAGACACAGATATATCGTGGTTCACCCCAACTTGGGCTACGTCCACACTGAATTTGCCAGTTCTTATTATTATTACCATCCAGCAAGGTGAAGGGATACAACCTGCAACACAGCCGCTGCACTTCCTCTTCACTGTCTCACAGTCTCTCTCCTGATCTTAGAGATCTTTACAATGCATAAAACCTAATACATCATTAAACCTAGTCGTGTTACAATGTCTTTCTTTTATAAGGGAAATACAATGGGAAAATACCACGGGTTACCCAAAACCATGGGCCCGAAAACTGGTGGTGAAAACAGCCCCAAAAATTTTCCTCGAGGGCCCGCTGACCCCCGGACCCCCTGAACGTCGGGTCGGGATCATAACCAAACCTGGGGTATGGACACGGCTGAATCATCATCTATGAGACTGAAATATATGGCTCCAAAACCAACACCCTAGAGAAGAACATGATGTTGAAGGCAATGATGGTACTTGTGGATCTTGTTGTATCACTAGAGTTTCTACCTTAGTAGAATACTTGGAGAGTGGAGCTAATGCCTTGCATGATTTTGGAGCCTTGTTCTTTTAGATGTAAGGTTAGGGCAAGATCATGAAGAGATAGGCTTGATGAGACTTGAGTTTGGTGTCAGGCCTTTATTGGAAGAAGACTTGATTTTTGTATTCTTGATGTTTCATGGAGGCCTTAGTGCTTGTGTTGATTCAAGAGTTGAAGACCTAGGGGTTGAGGAATCAAATCCTAGGATGGACATGTAGATTTGGTGGTTAGCACTATAGTTTTCTTTCCATGTACTTGTGTGATGCAACATGGCTAGGGTTTGCAAACCCCATGGAAGATCATCATGCTAGCACGGAGAGCTTGTGTATAAACTTGTTGTTGAAGCAAAGGAGGAATTGTCAATGGTGAGGTTAGCTTGTTGTGGATATTTGATGGTGTCTAGAGTTTTGTTGGTTTAACCTAGCTAGGATTTTGGAGAGCTTGAATAATTGCACCAGCTTGTGATAAACTGTGAGTATGTACACGTGCTTCATTTATATCATATATATATATGAAGTTTCAACCGTCCAATTCTCATGTAATTGCAAATTTGATTTTCAGTTTGTAGTTTTCTTGATTGTGTAATTTCCAGCAGTTAATATTCAAGCGGACTTGACATATTATAGGGCTGAAAATACTAAGTGATTTAACACATATGTTGTAGATAATAGAGCAGGTTTACTACTGTAAATATGCAGTAATTAAAGTGGTTTCAGATCTGGTTTATGCTTGGAAAAATGTGTTTAATGGTTTTAGCTTGATGGCATATTTTTTATATCGCTTCTTTGGTGCTGCCCTGTGTGTTGGGTTGAAGTGAGATGAAATATCATCATTTGTTCGCTGCTGTAAAGTAAGATCAGTCCAAAGGCTGAAGTTCGTAGGGACAATAGTTGGGAAACCTCTGGTGTGAGGTGAAATTTCTAAGTTTGCAATAAAAGTCATATTGTAGAAATTTCTACAATTCCACTTTTTCTCCAATCTCTCACTCTCCAATCTCACTCCCCTTGGATAAAAAATAGTATTGAGCTATACTAATAATGTTTCTTACAGGTGTTTTGAAACAATTTTCTTGCTATTTTATCATATTTGGGGTTTTTTTCTCTCCTTAATATTGCAACCAATATCCAATATACTGTAATTGTCTCTCTTCTAAACACATTTATTTCTCAGAATTTAAAGGAATTAAAAAATATATTTATATACTTCTGCATGTCTCCACATCTACAATCGATCTTTGTCCATGCCTTAGGAGATTTCACTATTTGTTGCATATCTGAAATTACTGCTTTCATATATGGTCCACATCTTAGATCTGGTGGGCACACAAAATGTCAATCTCAAACATTTTTTGTCTATGTATGTGCCCTAACACACCATTTTGGGTTTAAAGCATTCTCTTTGCATCAACTTTCAGATTTGTGTCGTCACACTTTGCAACAACTTTTTTCTTGAAGAATTGAAATGTTGTTGTAATTGCTTTGCAGTCCTGGCATCCAAATGCCTATGTTTTGAGTGTCCATTCAATGCTCACATCTGGTTGCCACAATTTCGTGCTCTTTTCTGTTGCAATCTGATGTTTTTTATTCAAATCTTTGTACACTCCAGCATATTTCTACTAACCACCTCAATCTACCTGTTATCTTCTGCTTGGCAATTTTATTTCATATTTCTAAGGCTTTTGCTCTCATTGCTCTATACTTTTGTTCACACCATTCTCTACTCTACACTCATGAAGAAATGTTTTTTGCTATGTTGGCAATGATTTTGTCCCCTGGCCTGTTTAATGTGTTTCACGTACCTAGGACAGGTACGGAAATACCCCCAGCTATTGGGATTGTCCCTGGCCATGTTGAGGGATGTCCTCAAGCAGAAATCCCCAAAATTGAGGGACATCTCCTATAACAAGGGATTTCCCTCCCCACCAAAAAAATTAAAGGAAAAACAAAAAATAAAAGAAGGGCATGTTTTTTAAGGGAAAATGACGGGCCCTAGCATGAAACCTAAGGCATCTCTTATGGGCCCAATATATCTGCATAAAAACCCTGAACATTTTTTATTATTCAATTCTTGTCTTGTTTTTCTAATGGAAGCAGATAAGAGGACATTGTGGAGTTCTCAGAGTTGAATTTTTATCAGAAAACCATTTTTGGTGGCCACTAGAAGCATCAATAAATTAATAATAATAAAAACATCCATGTCCAAGTGTTTATTGCCTAATTTTGGCACATATTTTGGACTGTGGCAGTACCAATTAGTAAAAAAAAACATTTTTCTTCAGTGGGCAAGGGAAAAAAACAAATTTACATATTCATATTTTATGGGTTATTATAACTTTCCCATTCCACATCATGTTGCATTCAAATAGTCTTCTCAACCCCTAATGTAAATATGTTCAGCGGGTAAGGGAGAATAACAAAAATCCAATGTACACTCTGTCCTACTCATTTTAAGGCAATCATACAAAGTTAAGGAGCTTTCCAATGAGTAGGACAAAGTCAATATCATGAATTATAAATGTTGTTGATGAGAAAGAGGTGTCTCTCACACAAACACGACTATTTCTAATACGGCCCAAAAAAGGGGAACTCTGCTATTTTCAATGTGTTTTCCCTCTCTATGAGATATGGCAAGTCAAACTTGCATATATTATACCCATTCTCTACTCTACACTCATGAAGAAATGTTTTTTCCTATGTTGGCAAGGGTTTCGTCCCCTATCCTGTTTAATGTGTTTCACATACCTGGGATAGGTATGGAAATACCCCCAACTACTAGTATTGTCCCTGGCCATGTTGAGGGATGTCCTCAAGCAGAAATCCTCAAAATTGAGGGACATCTCTTGTAACAAGGGATTTCCCTCCCCACCAAAAAAATTAAAGGAAAAACAGAAAATAAAAGAAGGGCATGTTTTTTAAGGGAAAATGACAGGCCCTGGCATGAAACCTAAGGCATCTGCATAAAAACCCTGAACATTTTTTATTATTCGGTTCTTGTCTTGTTTTTCCAATGGAATCAGATAAGAGGACATTATGGAGTTCTCAGAGTTGAATTTTTATCAGAAAACCATTTGTGGTGGCCACTAGAAGCATCAATAAATTAATAATAATAATAACCTCCATATCCAAGTGTTTATTGATAATTTTGGCACAGATTTTGGACTGTGGCAATACCAATTAGTAAAAAAAACATTTTTCTTTAGTGGGCAAGGGCAAAAAACAAATTTACATATTTAGATTTTCTGGGTTATTTTAACTTTCCCATTCCACATCATGTTGCATTCAAACGGTCTTCTCAACCCCTCATGGAAATATTTTCAGCAGGTAAGGGAGAATAACAAAAATCCAATGTACACTCTGTCCTACTCATTTTAAGGCAATCATACAAAGTTAAGGAGCTTTCCAACGAGTAGGACAAATTCAGTATCATGAATTATAAATGTTGTTGATGAGAAAGAGGTGTCTCTCGCACAAACACGGCTATTTCTAATACGGCCCAAAAAAGGGGAACTCTGCTATTTTCAATGTGTTTTCCCTCTCTATAAGATATGGCAAGTCAAACTTTCATATATTATACCCAATGATGAGATGGGGACCAACTTCACAAATGAAATCTTGTTAGGAATATGCTATCACATCCATCAAATGCCATGAAAGGATCTCATCCAACAACGATCGGTAGCTTCAAATCAATCAAACGAGAGAAACATCTCTAAGCCAAAGCTCACATGTATCCTAGTCCATCAATTGAATAACCCTACAAGCTCTATCCTTGTGATAAAAATCACAAGTGTTGTCATGAAAAGCACACTCATTCATCGCGTTTGAGGCTATGCTAACTTGGTGAGGTTGAGCTCCTTACCCATACCTAGGCTACTATTCAACAGTCCATTGCTTTGGATGGCCCTTTCAGTCAAGTCCAAAATTGGTTTACAAGGGTTTTGAACCAATATATTGATCTGGCTTGCCCTTTCCATTAGGCTGTTCAATATAGAGAGTATGTTATTATCAACTGGATGAACTTTTGCTTGACAAAAATGCAAAAATATCTCAAATCTAGTTTTGTCACTCTTCCTTTTCCATTTCTTGCATTGGAAATCAACACTTTCAATATCTAAAGCTCCCATGTCTTGATTTTTCTTCAAAATAGAAGAATACATCCACTCAGACATAAACATGCTTATTGCAGGATGAACCAAAACTGTTTTGATTACTTGTTCTAGTCTCTGCACGACTTGGCCACTCCATAATGCTTATATAACATACACCAGAAGATGTTTTAAGAGAGACAAGAAGGTTTCAAGCTGCTCTTTACAGTGTGCACCTTCTCTCCATGAACATTCTAGTTGTAGAATCCAAAACATTATAAGGTGTAATGTATTGAAAAACTATCAGAAGAAAGTTTAGATATTTTTGCCTTAAGAATACCTTTCATTGATATAAATCCAAAGAGTCTTGACTGATACCTTTCATGTATGCATGACAATGACATGACAAAAATATGTTCAATGGTTTCCCAAAAATATGTTCAATGGCATGACTGATGTATATGTTCAAAAAATGACATGACAAGTCACAATGGTTGCTACGCCACATATCTGTTCTTTCTTTTCCCTACAACTCTTTTTCACCATCCTGTTGATTGCAGCTCCATCCAATTGTGTTGGATTTCAAGGAAAATAAATTGTTTTCTTTGGATAAGTAACAATGTCCTTATGGACTTCACAGAATAAAGTAGAAACACTTTATGGCAGCAGATGATCTCAAGGGGGTTACTAGGAATCTTCTTTGAAATTGCAAAGACAGTCTTGCTATTGCACTTCTTATTCGTGTTTGATTGTCTGTGCTACTTATGGATTATCAATGGTTTCCAAGGAAAGAATATTGTTCTTTTTTATAGGACGTACTCCTATGTTACTTCAACAACTATAGACAACTTGAAAAATAGAACCTCAAGAAGAAACATTTTTGAAGAAGAAATAATGAATAAGATAGTTGAAAGGAGTCCAACAATCTTTTTCATCAAACTAAAAGCAAAGTCACAACATGATTTGTGCATGCAAAATCAAGAAAGGGTCACAATGAAGAATCTATTGGAATAGAAGCAAAACCTTTCAGTTACTAAAAACATCTTTGTGAACTCTTAAGAGGAGATATCCATGTCAATTAACCAACTTGTTCATATATTACACCCATTAACAACAAATCAAAATCAGAATTTATGTATCTAAAGAGGAAGGTTCTCAAGTAGCCTTTGATCTCATCAAAGGTGAAACCTCTAGACCATATGGCTTCCCAACTGGTTTCTCTAAACTGTACAAGAATATAGTAGGCATCGATACATCTATTGAAGAATGACAACAAACTTGGACTATTTTTAAAGTCTTGAATGTCACTTTCATTACTGAAACCATTGAGAAAAAAATGAATCAAAGCATTGTAGATTAAGAAACCATTCACTCCATGCAAAATCATATGAAAATTCAAATGATGATGAAGTTCCCTATGTCATAAGCCTACAATATACAGCTATAAATTTATTAACCATCTTGTGCAAGCCTTCGGTTTAAGGATTTGCGCATTCAAAGGGCATTGCAAACCTTGAAAAGGACTTTCCATCTAAGGGCATTGCAAGCCTTGAAAGGGCCTTTCCTACCAAGGTAAGACTCTAGGATGTCTTTCACATTTCTTAAGCAATAAACATTATGAAATCTATAGAGTTTATGGGCATAATCCACAACTTTCCCATAAATAATTAACCAGGGAAAAGTGAATTCAAATTGCAAACTCCAAATTCATTGATAACTTGTATTAGTAAGTTATTTAAATTATTTAGTGAACTTGGAGATACCCCGAGTCCTTCACTAATGGAATTGCTGATGTATGCTTTTCTGTTTCCTTTAGCAAACAAGCAATAGCATATATGAAGGAAAATATCTCATGGATGCAAATAGCGGGATGACTTCTATAGCATCATGTCCTTCGGGAATGCAAGCTAATGCACAATCTCAAAGACAGTTTGAAGAAAAAGAAGTAAAGAAGCAGAGAAGGCATTCTAATCAGATAGAAAACAAGGCAACATTAGACGTTGAAGAATGCTCTATCCAAGGAATTAGAAGTAGAGATTAAAGAAGGAAAAATTCGTTTAATCATGGAAATGCAATATTAAAGAATGGTGTAGCCCTATCTGAGAATGAGAGTAATAATGTGCAACCAAATCAGAGAAGGCATTCACTTACTCCTCATTCCAAAGGAGTCAAAAGAGTGTATGTTCATGATGGAAGAAAGAATCGAATGTATAGAGTCATTCAAGATGCACCATGTAATGATGTCAAAAGATTTAAACATACAGAGCCAACAAAAGCCATGGATCAGATTCAAATAGGAAACTTAAAATATATTGAGACTCCTATTGAAATCTGTAGCATGAGAGGAACACTTGGATCTTCTAGAAGTGAGCTTGACAACAAGACTCGAAGGAATAATCCTTTGAACGTGATGGAAAAGAAAAGGATAGAAATACATGACAGAGAATTACTGGCATATCATTATGTGCTAGAGGCCTTTTATGCTCAATTTCAGGGTCACTTAACTTGGGAACGTGACGATTTGTTGACCAGCCTTCATCTTGAATTGCATATTACTAATGATGAGAACACTGACAAGTTGAAAAGGATGATTTCTCATTCCTAATGTCTGATGTTTGCATCTTGTAAAAATGTATTTTATGCAAGCCAAAAGATTATTAGGGATTTCATCAAACTCTCTCCCTATTGAACTATTGTTCAATACTAAAACGGAGTACAATGCTATTGAATTGGCCTTCAATGCTCATGAAGGATACAAATGTACAGAAATTTATGCCTACTAAATGTTATCTCATATAAGAAATTTCAAATTGGGTTGAATAATATTTGGAAATTGTTGCTTCCTTATTTTGGTCTCAGCAATATATCTAATGAAAATATTATTAGGGCTTTGGTCAAAACACTAACCCTGTTGAGCTATTGGTTCAATACTAAAATTGAGTACAGTTCTGTTGAAATGCTCTTCAAAGCTCATGAATGGAACAACTGTACAGAGATTCATGTTTGGTAGATGTTAGCTCATAGTCTATTTTCAAATTTGTGTTTGATATTATTTGTTGCTTTCCTAGTTTTCTCTTACCAGTTTTTGTATGCAATAAACTAGTGAGATACCATTTTACTTCTTCTAACTAATATTATATTCTCTATTAGGTTATAAAATTTTGATAATGCATCTACATGTTGAGAAATAATCCTGTCATATATTGGTCATTTCAGCATGAGATATTATCAGTGCCTTTAAATTTGAAGTTTTTGTTTGCCTCTTTATTTGTAATTATTTCTAGATATCAAGAGTCTTAACCTAACTCTTGTTACAGAAAGGGTACAATGGAGAGACATAATTTCATAATATTCCTAATTACTTTTTTTTTCTACCCCATTAAATATTCTATCTCCAAAAATGGAAATTAAAACTGAAGTTATGTTTTCAGTGATTGCATATCTTCTTCTTTTTTGTTGCAAAATACGTCTTATATTTGTAGAAATCAAAACAAAAGTGGAAGAGTATATACCATGGACTGTATATCCTCTTCCAAAGAGTAATTAATTATGAAATAAAGTCTAAATAGAGTACATAATCTAAGACTTGAGCTTCCTTGATCAGCAATGCACCCTTAACTAATAACTAGTGATCCCTCATCATGTCACATAGCTCAAAATGTGGACAGAGAGCTAACGTCAGACTCAAAAAAAAACTTATAGAAGGTGAACAAAGAAAAACTATTGAGCAATGTCAAATCCCAATGAAGAAGGATCGAACTGGATAGCTACAGAGTCCAAACTTGCGGTCATCAAACAATATTGTCTTCCAATAAACCCGACCCTGAAAGAAAACCAAGCAATAGTATTGAATGAATGCCTAACAACTCCTAGAAAACCGGTACTCCGAAAAGAATATTCTTTACCATCTCAGAATGGAGACAAACAGGACAGATTCCATCAGAAAACCCACTATTTGCCAATGTCTTTAGAGGGAATCCCCTTGTAGATAATCATCCAAGCAAAATCTTGTAGCTTATAAGACAGCTGAATGGACCAAACACTGTGAAGTCTGTAAACACCTATACTTATCAATGTGGTTAATGCAACAACAAATAAATGCAGAGATCTAATGATTTTTCATGTGGTTTTTACTGGCTCTTTCCCCCTTATATAGTGACTTCGACATTCTAGAACCTTCATCTCATTTATGGAGTATGGACCAATTCAAGGTTAAAATAATCTTTACTCAACAAAATTTGGTGGTTGAAACCTCAATTCAAACCCCCGTTTACCAAAATCGACGGGAGTTGGGGCGATTTGAAAATTTGAAATGAGATTTTCATAAAAAATATCAACGTCGGGCCGCCATTGCCGAAAATGTGGGGCAATCCAGCTGCTCATGGGCGTCATCACCAAAATCCGGGGGCGAAGTTCGAACCAAGTTACCAACTGATCGTGGCCTCGGCCCTCCATTACCCAAGTAATAAATTGTTGGATGGGAGAACCAACTGTTCACGGCCTCTATTACCCTAAATGGTGGGCAAACCAACTGTTTGCGGCCTCCATTACCCTAAATGGTGGGCGAACCAACTCGTAGGGGCCTCCATTACTCGAAATTATGGGCGAATTCACCATTTCGCGATTATTTTACTTGGCTACATTAATTTTTCCTCTTTCGCGACCTTGGCTATTCGATTTCCTTTGACTATGGGTTAAATAAATATGGGGCTAATATGTTAAATTTTAAAAAACTCGTTTCATATTAAAAATTCGCCCAGGGTTTCTTGGTGACCCCTATAATTTCGCCCATGGGCTATAATTCGCCCCTAAAATTTTCCCTGGTAGATAGAGGGGAGGAAAATCTCTTGCAATTCTGCCCAATTGGTAAGGACGGTATGCTCAGTGGAGCTAATGTAATCTGTGGGTAAGAAAAGAGTATTTCCTTATGCCTAATGTTTGAACATTGTATTTATGTAAGTTGTTAAAATTAATGTTTTATTATTATGGTTCAAATGACTAAGAGCAATGTTTAGTATGAATAAATGTATGTAATTAGCTTACTAGTGAATAATGAACCATGATTGAACGTAGGCATAATAAGAATGTGGGATGTAATTGAAGGGATCATAGTATACCTTGTGTGGAATATATATTAAATGATGCAAAATCTATAAGTATGCATTGATGACTTAGATATACTATTATAATGTGGAAGGGTGAATCCACGAAGGTGGTTCACGATTTTAGGCACATGGAAGCCAAAAAAATTGTTTTTCGAACCCTTGATCGAGGTCTTTTCAAGCCCTCGATCGAGGGTTTTAAAAGCTCGATCGAGTGTTTTAAAAGACCTCGATCGAGGGCTTGGTTAGACCCTCGATCGAGCAATAGCTCGATCGAGGTGTTAAGACGGGAAAAAAAAAACAAAAACAGGGCCCGGCCTGTCGGTCGGCCCTGTTTTTCTGCAGCATTTGACAGCGACCGAGAGCAGCACGGAGAAAATGCCCTTGACCGAGCCCTTGCAGACACCTCACCACACACAACGCCACCTCCAATGATGTCTGCTAATGCACCAGGTAGGTGGAATTCAACCTACTGTTTGTTTGTTTTTTTTAAATTGTTTTCTATAAAATTGTGTGTTTTGTATAAAATTTTGTGTTTTTTTATAAAATGTAAATTTTATTTGGTTTTTATAAATTTGTGTGGATGTAAACATCGAAACCAAAACCACCATTGAAACCAAAAATCATTTTTTGCTTGTAGAAAAACAATTGAAACAAAAAAATATTTGAAAAGAAAGAAAGAAAAAAACCATTTGAAAACTAAAACAAAAAACCATTCCAAAACAAAAACCAAGAACCATTTGAAATTTGAAATATGTTTAGGGTTTTAAACTTATTTTGTATTTTTTTTTTAATTATTTTAAATATTTTTGTTTATATCAATCGATAGCATTTCATTGCATAAATGCTATCGGTTTTATTTTAAAATGTGTTTTGACAAGCAGAAATGCTGCCCGTTTTTTTCAATCCTCTGAGAACGCCAAGAAGATTGAAAAATAATAATCATATATTGCATTTGCCTAGAAGACTCGGAAGTTAGAAACCTGGAAACCTATCATTCAAAAACTTAAATAATGGTCCACTTATACCTAATATCCACTCACCACTATCACCAATTATGGAAAATTAGATAAAATTAATATTAATATTAATAGTATAATATTTATACTATAAATTAATATTAATTTTAATATTAATAAATTGTTAATGTTAATGATTACTACAAATATTACAACAAATTAGATAAAATTAAATATTATATTTGTATTATAAAATTAAATGTTATTAAAACATCTTACATCTCAAATCAGAGAAAACTATTTATAAATTCCATTGAACCATTATATAAAGCATCAGTTTTTTTAAAGGGTCAAGGTATCATTAATGGCAACAAACAATAATATCAAAGCTACTATTGAAGTTATGGTTAGAGTTCTAGATCCATATGACAAAAGGATCCAACACTAAGCCATTGATGATGTGATATTTTTGCCTTGCAGTTGTATCTTCATGGGAGGTAAAGTTATAAGGTCTTTTTAACCATGTAAGCTTGTTTCAAAAGGTCAAGTTATAAGGTTTTTTTAACCATGTAAGCCTTTAAATATTTAGAATACACCGTTACACTTTGTTTACATTTTATTCAATAATCTTTATATTATATAATTTAAATTTTTAAATATAATTTTTTAAAAAGATTTATATTTTAAAAATTAAATAAAATTATATTTTAAAAATTTGTTAGATTGTGGTTTTACCACCATAACATCTAATCAAAACAAACTTGCATTATTACATATATAATCCATGTTATATCAATTGTTTCAATACTCATCCATTTTCCGGTATTTAAAATACAGAAAGAGAGGAGTTAATGATTATTTATATTGTTAATGATTAGTAGATAAAATTAATTTATATCAATATTAATAGTATAATATTAATATAGTATTAACTAAAAATTAACATAGTAGAAACTAAAAATTGAATTAATTAAAATATTAAAATTATTTATGACCACTCATATATGATTAAAAACAATATTACAAATTAACCTAAGAATATATAAATATTTAAACTTTTAATCTAACTATTTTAAGTAATTACACAAGTAATTAGATTTTAAGATGCCACCTCATCTTTACATTTTATCTATTGATGCCATTGATTATTTGTTGGATGCTACCTATTTGTATGGGAATATTTGGATGACGTTATTTCTGGCATTTTTGCGTCGACCAAAACATGTAGGCACTAAATTAGGTGATAATAGCGTTAGAGCTAGCGCCAGAAATAACAACGGATTTAGCGTCGAATTTGCCTAAATAGTTAATTAGTTGAGGTGTTTGAGGTTAAGTGGACAGGGGATTTGAGGATTATGGTATTTAGGTATTTAAGGTACAAGGATTAAGGGTTAAGGGATTAGGAGTTAGGGTTTAAGGGATTAAGGGTCAAGAGCTAAGCGATTTGGTGCTTATGGGTCAAGTAGTTCAATGGTTAATGGCTTAGGGATTATGTGCTAGGGGATTAATGTTTAAGTGCTTGGGGAATACATGTTTATGGATTAAGGGATTAGGGTTTAAGTGTTTAAGGTTTAATGGATTAGGGGCTAGGGGATTTAGGGATTTTGTGTTAAGGGATTAATGATTAAATAGGGTTGAGGGCTTAAGGGTTTAGGGATTAGCGCTTAAGGCTTTAAGGGTCAATGGATTATGGGTTGGAGGATTTAGGGGTTTGTCAGAACTCTCTTGAAATTTCATGGAACGTCTTCCAACATGCCCATCACCAATGTCATCCACTGATGTCGCACGGTGAGCAATGAATGGGGCCAATATTGAAATTTATTCAAACTATTCTTGTATGCATTGAAATTTGACATGGTTAGACTAGGCACATGCCTTGACGATATGCGAGGGTTTCAAGACTCAAGGATGCCTAATTTCCCCGCATAATCTTTAATATCATCTATGTTTGCATCAACATTCATCATGTAGTCTCATTATCATCATTCGTCATTCCTATCTATGGAATGTTTGTCAAAACTCTCTTGAAATTTCATGGAACATCTTCCAACATGCCCATCACCAATGCCATCCACCAATGTTGCACGATGAGCAGTGAATGGGGCCAATGTTGAAATTTATTCAAACTGTTCATGTATGCATCAAAATTTGACATGGTTAGACTAAACACATGCCTTGATGGTATGCGAGGGTCTCAAGATTGAAGGATATTAACTGGAGTCACATAACCTTTGGGATCGTCCACGTTTGCATCAACATTCATCATGTAGTCTCATTGGCATCATTTTCCATAATTCCCATCTATATCTTTGTCAAAACTCTCTCGAAATGTCATGGAACATCTTCGATCTACACGCCCATCTCCAAAGTCATTCATCGAGGCCTCATGGTGACTGGAGAATGGGGAGAACATTGAAATTTCTTCAAATTGTGCCTATATGCATTGAAATTTGACATGGTTAGAGTAGACACATTCCTTGATGGTATGTGGTGCTTTGAATACTCAAGGATTCCTGATGTGCTTGCATAATATTTGAGATCATCCATGTTTGCATCAATGTTCATCATGCAGTCTGATTTTCATCATTATTCATTACCATCTATAGAATCTTTGTTGAAAATCTCTTGAAATGTCATGGAATGTCTTCCAACACGCCCATCACCAATGTCATCCACCAACACTACATGGTGAGCATTGAATGGGGACAGCGTTGAAATTTCTTCAAATTGTTCCTGTATGCGTTGAGATTTGACATGGTTACACTAGAAACATGCCTTGACAATATGTGATGGTTTCAAGACTCAAGATGGATTCCTGACGTCCCTACATAATCTTTGAGATCATCCATGTTTTCATCAACGTTCATCATGTAGTCTCATTGTCATCATTCTTCATTGACATCTATAGAATATTTGTTGAAACTCTCTTGAATATCATGGAATGTCTTCCAACACGCCCATCACCAACGTCATCCACTGATGCCGCACGATGAGTAGTGAATGGGGACAACATTGAAATTTCTTCATATTGTTCCTGTATGAGTCAAAATTTGACATGTTTAGACTAGGTACATGCCTTGATGGTATGAGAGGGTTTCAAGACTCAAGGATACTTGATGTCCTCGCATAATCTTTAAGATCGCCCACATTTGCATCACTGTTCATCATGTAGTCTCATTGTCATAATTCATCAAATTCCCATATATGGAATCTTCGTTGAAAATCTCTTCAAATGTCGTGGAATGTCTTCCAACATGCCCATCACCAATGTCATCTAATGACGCCGCATGGTGAGAAGTGAATGGGGCCAACGTTGAAATTTCTTCAAACTGTGCCTATATGCATCAAAATTTGACATGGTTAGATGAGACACTTGCCTTGACGGTATGTGAGGGTTTCAAGACTCAAGGATGTCTGACGTCCCCACATAATCTTCAACATTCTCCATGTTTTCATGAACCTTCATTATGCGGTCTCATTTTCATCATTCATCATTCCCATCTACAAAATCTTGGTCGGAACTCTCTTGAAATGTCATGGAATGTATTCCAACATGCCCATCTACAATGTCATCAATCGAACTGACACAGTGACCAGTGAATGGGGCCAACGTTGAAATTTCTTCAAACTGTTCCTGTATGCGTCAAAATTTGACATGATTAGATGAGACACTGTCCTTGATGGTATGCCAGGGTTTCGAGACTCAAGGATGTCTAATGTCCCCACATAATCTTCAACATTCTCCATGTTTTCATGAACTTTCATTATGCGGTCTCATTTTCATCATTCGTCATTCCCATCTACAAAATATTGGTCGGAACTCTCTTGAAATGCCATGGAATGTATTCCAACATGCCCATCTACAATGTCATCAATCGAACTGACACAGTGACTAGTGAATGGGACCAACATTGAAATTTCTTCAAACTGTGCATGTATGTGTCAAAATTTGACATGGTTAGATGAGACACTGTCCTTGACGGTATGCGAGGGTTTCAAGACTCAAGGATGTCTGACGTCCCCACATAATCCTCAACATTCTCCATGTTTTCATGAACCTTCATTATGCAATCTCATTTTCACAATGAGCTAAATATTTTGAAGCAATGCAAATTAATCACTATCTAACATGTAAATAACTAGTACAGAAAAGCTAGGGATTTAGCTAGATTGCATGCACTTTTGAACTAGTATGAGAAAGAGCTACTTGAGATAGATATAACTTTTTGAGCAAAGTAGATTTTAGTGACTAGAAATAAATTTTGATTTAGAGAAGGAGAATCAAGTTGAGAAAAGAGAGGGAAATCTTGAAGACAACTCTAGAGATACAGGGAAGAATGTTGAGGGACTATATCTTCGGTATTATGAAGACATGCAAAACCAAATTATATACAAAAGAGGAACATTCATGACATATAGCAAAATCCATCAATCCTCATCTATATCCTTCGATTTAACAACACCACAATGACATGTAGAAAACTCATTTGGTTCCATCTATAACCTTAGATTCAATGTTACTTTGGAAAACGACCTACAATTTCTCTTATGGAAAATCCATAATTAAGTACTCCATATACACAAACCAAGAGATGATGATGAAAATGTTCAATGAAAATTTGAAATTGAACATGAAATTGAAATTGAAATTGAAATTGAAATTGAAATTGAAATTTGGAATTGAATTTGGAATTGAATTTGGAATTGAATTTGAAATTTAAATTTGAAATTTAAATTTGAAAATTGAAATTGAATTTGAAATTTGAATTTGAATTTGAATTTGAATTTGAAATGTGAAACTTGAAATAGAATTTGAAATTTGAATTGAATTTGAGTTTGAATTGAATTTGAATTTGAAATGTGAAATTTGAAATAGAATTTGAATTTGAAATGTGAAATTTGAAATAGAATTTGAAATTTGAATTGAATTTGAATTTGAAATGTGAAATTTGAAATAGAATTTGAAATGTGAAATTTGAAATTTGAAATAGAGTTTGAAATTTGAATTTGAATTTGAAATGCGAAATTTGAAATAGAATTTGAAATTTGAATTTGAAAATGTGAAATTTGAAAGAGAATTAGAATTAGAAATTGAAATGTGAATTAGAATTAGAAATTGAAATGTGATGCAAAGTGTTCTGAAGAGAGAACTCCATTGCTTCGTGCTCCACGACGCACGAGAGGATATGACGTCGCCCAAGAGGGTGGCCATCGGCAGCGCTCCCATTCACCGAGGAGTGAGGCCATGCCGGGGTCAGCTACCACTGGTGGCAGCAACAGGAGAGCTAGTGTGTCGGTTCATCCCGACGATATACATGTTGATCCCTAGGTGGAGGATATGCGGCAAGAAACGAGTGCATCAGGTGCATCAGTTTCATATTTTTTGTTAGATACAATTTCAGTAAAATTTTAGTATATAATGCATTGAATTTTAGTTGCAAGTTATAATATATATTTTCAGTAACATTTTTGGTTTGGTTTGGATCGCAGGTCCATCAGGGGGATTGTATGACGATGAGGTCACACGCATCACTCTCGCTGATATCACTACCCAACGAGAGTGGGTGCACTCATGTGTGTGCACATTGAGGGAGGATTCTCCCACACTGCGATCTTTATTCATGATGTTATCAGCAATGGATGAGATGTTGTCCCTCTACAAGAGTGTGGGACCTCTTAGTGACATTTTGTGTTTTGCATTCTAGAGGAGGAGACGTGATGTCATTGGGCCCCAGAAATGGGAGGATGTCAAAGTCACCATAAAAGAGCATGACATCAAGGGTTCTTTGTTTGACATCCCTCATGACCACCCTTCCGATCAACCGCTTAGACTCAAGGAGTTTAAGTTGGAGGCCGCTGCACCATATTTATATGATAGATTCCTCAGAGCGTGGGGCATGTTCCCCCACCATGACCAGGTCCCATTGTACTTTGCAAAACATATTTATGCAGAGTTTGTTTTGGGGATGCACCCAGATTACACAAGCACAGGGTCTGACTTCTTTGGGGATGGTAGGGGACGCTCCTACCAACATCCTGGAACTCATAGAGACCCTTCCTTCCTGCCACCCCCCTCCGAGGTTGGTACCGATTCCAGACAAGACGGTTATCAGGTTGGCGAACGTGGCACAGTCATCCCAAATTGCTGCAGAGGTTAGACATGACATTGCAGAGTCGTTGTTTACTACCATGGGCAATGTTGTTGTTGTTGTGCATGGAGAGGAATCTAGACCACCCCCTACACTTGCAGATCCATAGATAGAATGGGTCGATAGTGACTTGCTCAGGATTTTAGATGGCGAGGCCATACTGGGGTATGTTAAGTGAGCCCGAGATGCATACTTTCGGTTGTATAGTAGATATGTCGCTCCAGGACAAGTATACTTTTGTACAATTATGTATATATGTTCTTCATGTTACATCATATTATATGTAGTAAATTGAATGGTCAATAATACTTAAGGGAGTCGTATTCTATTGCTCCATGGAGAGGACCACATCCATGGATCAACTCTTTGGTAGTGAGCCATCGGTTGGTCCATCCACTTGTCCCAACCCACAAACGACAGTAATCGAGGTAAGTTATAATTTATGTTCCAATTTAATTTGTGTTTATTATTTCTGAGTTTAAATCATTTATGCTTTATTTCTTAATTTTCGAGATTTTGTGTTTTAGATCTTAACTTCAAATTAATTTCAAATTGTACAGGGCAAAGGAAAAGGCATTGATCCTAATGATAGACATGAGGACCGCGAAGGTCCTGACCAGTCAGGTCTAGACACAGAAGTGAGTTTTAATTTATGTTCCAATTCATCTGGTTTAATCACATTTAGTAATTTATTTTTGTAATTTATTTTTGTACTTTATGTTTCACTTTTTGAATTATAACTTAAATTATGTTTTAATTTTAATTGTTAATAAATCTAAATTATTACATGTAATGGCATCTTACACGGGCATCGCTACAGGCGGGTGTCGGTGCTCCAATGACTTTCTCATATGATTGGGATGCAGCTCGAGCACGTGGTCCTAATGAAGGGCCATCTACCCATATTCCTACCTATATGCCCGATATCACCATTGACTCGACGAAGATCGAGACATTCTTTCATAGTTTACCGCCTCAGAGCCAGCATCGGTCTACTGGTAATGAAGGCAGTCATAGGGCCGATCAAGAGCCTCGTGGGGGTAGTGGCCAATGAGTTGATGATCTATGCATTTCCATGTTTTGGATATTTTCATTTTTATATATTTTCATGTTTTGGATGATCTTTGTATACGTTTTCATGTTTTGGATATGGATTTGTATCATTTATACATGGACTTTTATCATATATGGACTTTGGATATTTTGTTACATATTTTGTATATTTTATCATATTGATGTCTTCGTGTGTATTTTGTATCTGATTTGAAATCGATTGATTTTTTATATTACATCTGGATATAGTTATTACAGTTGCAAATTTATGTTTTTTCATTTCAAATGCAAATTTAATATATAGTGATTACAATATAAAAGTTCAATCTCTATATGTAGTTACAATTTAGTTCAATTTAAAATGCAAATTTCGACTACATTACAGTTGCAAATCCAAAATTTAGAATTGAATACATACATTACAGTTTAAAATTGAAATTACAATTCCAATTCAATTACAATATAAAATTTCAAATTTAATGTGTAATTTCATTTCCAATTAAATTACAATTTAAAAGCTCATTTTCAACTACATTACAATTGCATAAATGAAATCAAAATTTAAAATTAGAATACAATTGAAATTAAAAATTGACATTACAATTACATTATGTTGTCTACACATTACAATTTACACATTCCAATCCAATTACAATTTCAAATTAAAATTTCAAATTTAATGTGTAATTTCAATTGAAAATTCAATGTGTTGTTCCAATTTAAAAGTTCAATTTCAATTACATTACAATTGCATTTGAAATCAAAATTTAAATTTTACAATTTTACATTGTATAGATGTATTTTAAATTCTCAATTACATTACAATTGTATTTGAAATCAAAATTTAAAATTAGAATACATTTGAAATTAAAAATTGAAATTATAATTGCATTATGTTGTCTACACATTACACTTCAATTACAATTTCCACATTCCAATTCAATTACAATTTAAAATTTAATGTGTAATTTCAATTGAAAATTCAATATGTTGTTGCTCCCCTTGAAGATTTATTTTCAATAATATTATTCCTTAACATAGTATGAAGTGTTATATGACTTGATAACTTGATCTTTCTATTTGTTAGGTATGTTTATTAGATTAATTATGCACGTTCCTTGACTTCGTGATTGCTACTAAGATATCCTTCATTTTTCTATGTTGACAATTGATCTTGTGTCATGCATGAAGTGAAGGGCATGCACCTTTGAGGACCTTGTGAAGCCCATTTTATTGAGCTTATCTTGCTCTTGGAAATGTGAGACTACAAAATTGTCCAATGTAGGTATATTCCATGTAGTACCAAGTGCCAATATTTTTATTAAATGGAATGAGGAGACACAAAAAAAATTGGTCCTAACTTCGATATGTTCAATAACAAAACTAATTGATTATTGTTGAATGAAACATTTTTTCAATACATTGGTATTTGATAATATTTTTATATAATTGATAATGAAATACAATGTAATTGATGATGAAATAAAATGAATGGATTATAATGTATATAATTTTGCATTTGAAATCAAAATTTAAAATTAGAATACATTGTACAATTTTACAATTTTACATTGTATAGATGTATTTTAAATTTTCAGTTACATTACAATTGTATCTGGAATCAAAATTTAAACTTAGAATGTACATTACAATTTAAAATTGAAATTTTACAATTACATTATATTGTCTAACATTACAATTCAACTATCTAGTAGACCTTTAATATTGTTTTTAAAGCATCTAAACAAATATCTATAAAACTATTATGGAGGAAGTTCATGGAGCACTGACCATACATTCAAGTGTATTCACATTGGAGCACCATGACCCAATTTTCACAAAAGTCTCCCATCTAGTATTTTTAATCTTGGCATCAAAGCATCTACAAAAATACATTTATAAAACAACCTCCACAAAAATCTCCAAAAAAATATTACACAAGACAACATAACAACTATGTCAATGATGCAAGTGGCATACATGTAACTCATTCATCTGGCCAATGGGTTATAGGAATGCAAGTCTCCATAATACGATCATGGTCAGCTTCTACCATCTTCCATCTATTTGTCTCACCTCTCTTTACCTTGATTTCTGTTAGATGTGTTCGAGCTGCCACCACCAAATGACTGTATTGACATGATATATATCCAGGCATAAAATCTTTGTAAATAATATGATCACCCTGTTTTTTCACTCTTTAAAAAAATTGTCCCATTAGAACCATGTCTCCAGTTCGGTATATGAAGTCTCCATCTTGGTAGGGTCGCACCAACCTACTTTTTATTTGAGTGCATCGCATCAAATAATATGCCACATTTTCTTTGTTGTGCGAGGGTGCAATGACAATGAATACATCACCTGCAAGATACATTACAAATATTATTCAAATGTCCTACGTGCATTTCTACAACATTTGTATATGTGTAATATATAATGAACTAATTAACTTAATGAAGTCTCTTGTACCTTCCCTAACCATATCAGAAACTTGATCATGATCTAATGAGACCATTACCTCATCAGTGTGCATTTCTTTCCATGTTGGAATTGGATGTGGGCCCTTTGGATTAAGAGAGACATATTTCCATGGTTTCACATATACATCATTTTCACATTGATGAAGCCCGCATCCATTTGCATCAATGCATAAATCGCAAAAACAAGCATACTTCCTTGTTTCAAAGGAAAATATGTCGCCCATGTCTTTACTTCGAACAGAATGTAATTCCCTCGTACCAGGTATGGTCTCACAATACCACGGCATGGATCTATTCACATCACCAAGGGAAACATCCCAAAAGAACCTGCATGGAATTCAATTTGTCATATATAAATTCCTATCGAGTATGTATTCTTTTGGAAATGATGATATTGAATGTTATTAGCTTATTAATAGAGTTTGGAGTTTATTAACTGCACACCAGCCTTGCTTGTTTGTGACCTTGATGTCCTAAATGGAATGTGCACCAATCAACTACTTTTGTGGAGCATTTGAGTCGGGTTGCAACATGACTCATCTGGTACCTCTGAAGTGCTCGTTTCACACATGCACCTGCACCATCATGTTCACCCTTTCCATGCCTTGTTTCAAAAAAGCTCCAGGTGTGTCGGATTCCTGTCCCTTTGTGAAGGTGACTCAACTAATAAAATGAGGTGCCGATTTGAATTTCCCTGCACACCCATCTGACCAAATACAGTGTTCACCAAATGATATGCCTCTCTTCCTGAATGAATCATAAATCAACCCAAAGCAGTGTTGAACGAACAATGTGTCATGCTCACGATCATCATTGACATAAAAATGGTACTCCTTGATCACTTCACGTGACTAAGGAGTGCTATCCCTACCATCAATGTTTTCTTGAGTATGTCTATACAATACATGTACAAAGATAGACACCTGGTTGGACTGATAGTAATCACTCTGTATCTCTCTCTGAGGAGCAAATGTGTAGTTCTCAGTAAAGTCTACCACTGATAAGATTGTGCCCAACTCAAATACCTCACGAGAATGTTTGAATTCTGAAGCTTGCCACCTGGACCTATGGGAGTGCTTTATGTATTTATAAATCTGACTTTGAAACTTCTCCATAAAATCTGAAACAGGAATCTCAGATTCGAGCAAGTCGAACCTCTTAGATGGCACAGATGAAGAAGATGATGGATTCATGGAGACGTACTCATACCTCTTCCACATAATGGTGATATCTGACAATCCATGGTGTGTTGGATCGATAGGAAATTTCCTATGGAACAATGTCAAACCACCGCATTCAGGGCATCTTCTCCCACCTATACACCTCTTATTGAAAAACACGTGTTCGAGATTCCTGTTGCATAGTATCATACAAATAAAATCTCGCACTGTGTGAGGAGCTAGTTCACCATTCTATTGCTTTTTGTTAAAATCCAGAAATGTGTCATAGTATAGTTGAAATTCAACGTGGTACCAACAGCAACAAGTGTCGCGAATCGTATTCGGCCTAATATACCACGGTTTCAATTTGTTGAGCATGCTAAATGATATTTGAACACCAGGATTGGTTTCTTGGAATTCTTCGTAAAGTGCAACTCCCGTCATCTCCATCACATGCTTACAGCGCTCCTGATAAATGCCTCTGGATAAACATTGTCACAGGACATGCTTTTGATCTGGAATAGCACAAGAATGGCTATCCCAAAACTCTATCACCTTCTCTCTAATGCTTGCTTCCATCCTGCCTCAATATAGGGTTCCCTGCAAATAAGAGCCCAACAAGCAGCTTCATCATTTTCATCTATCTGGACCCTGAATTTAGTATGTTTGAACAATGTTCTTTTTGAAACATTGAGCAATGGCGCCATTGTTGATACCATTCGATTCCTTGAGGTGCTTTGTGCCACAACAGCCATTGTAATTTCCTTATGAGCAGCTCGGATATCATTATTTCTTGATTTTCCAAATGAAGATAATGCAGTTCTTACATTTTCTATTGCATTCTCTCATGTATTTTTTGTTTTAACATCTTGAAAACCCAACAACTTTGTGGCATGTTTCAATTTTTTGTGTTTTATCAACCCATGTAGGATTTGAGCTTGTGCCATCGTTGAATGTTGTTCAAAATATGACTCAATTATCTTACTGACATGCTCTCTAAATCTCCGACTAGGGATCGTCTTCCCAATCTCTTCTTGTCAGAAACAACTGCACAATCCTCAAGACAATTCCCACCTATTCCAACCCCACTGCAACTCCCAATTATACTAGAAATGTGAGAGGGCAAGGTGTCATGTGATGGTTGATCAAGATCATGAGGGGGCATGGGGTCATGTTATTCTTGATCACCATGATGTGATGGCTGGCCATAATCTCTCCCTACATAATCAAAATTCATGTGAAGAGAATTTCAATCAGAAATGCACTATGCAAGGATCGATTAATTTTAAAGTACCAAATTGAAGTGTTTTGAAATGCATAATTGGTACACGAATTGAAAATACTTTTAAAACAAGAAAATTATTTGTAACTTGAATTAAAAATAACTAAATATGTACACATTTAACTTGAAGTTGTACATTTAAATTGATAATTGTTCCAAGTAAACTTTGAAATTGCTAGTAACTTGAAATTTGAAATTGCTAGTAAAGTTTGAAATTGCTTGTAACTTAAAATTCCTTGTAACTTGAAATTGCTAGTAATTACTTGAGAATTGTTCTAAGTAAAGTTTGAAATTGCCAGTAACTTGTACATTTAACTTTAAAATTGCTAGTAACTTGAAATTAGTTACATGCAAGTTAACAAATTGAAAATTGGTTACTTGATAGTTGTGCATTGAACTTTAAAATTGCTAGTAACTTGAAATTTTCCGACTAATACATTTAGCTTGAGAATTGTTCTAAGTAAAATTTGAAATTGCTAGTAACTTGAAATTTGAAATCACTACTAAAGTTTGAAATTGCTAGTAACTTGAAATTTGAAATCACTACTAAAGTTTGAAATTGCTAGTAACTTGAAATTTGAAATCACTACTAAAGTTTGAAATTGCTTGTAACGTGAAATTGCTAGTAATTGCGTGTGAATTGAATTTTCCAACTAATACATTTAGCTTGAGAATTGTTCTAAGTAAAATTTGAAATTGGTAGTAACTTGAAATTTGAAATTGCTACTAAAGTTTGAAATTGCGTGTAACTTGAAATTGCTAGTAATTACTTGAGAATTGTTCTAAGTAAGTTTGAAATTGCTAGTAAAATTTGAAATTGCTTGTAACTTGAAATTGGTAATAACTTGTACATTTAACTTTAAAATTGGTAATAACTTGTACATTTAACTTTAAAATTGCTAGTAACTTGAAATTTGTTACATGTAAATTAACAAATTGAAAATTGCTAGTGACTTGAAAAAAATTGGGTACAAGTATTGAAAATACATTAAAAACAAGAAAATTGAACTTGTAACTTAATTTCAAAATAACTAAATATGTACATGTAACTTGAAATTGTACATTTAGTTTGAGAATTGCTAGTAAAGTTTGAAAATCAAGTATATATATTTGACTCAAGATAATTATTAATAACTTGATATTGTGCATTGAACTTTAAAATTGCTAGTAACTTGAAATTTGATGTGGAAATTGACAAATTGAAAATTGAGTGTGAATTGAATTTTTCAACTAATTATACATAACTATCAATTTAACTTGAAAATTATCCATTTAACTTGAAAAGTGTTACAAATTTTGAAAAATAAATAACATATATACCTACTATAGGGAAAAAAAGTTAACTTATCCCTACATTAATGCATAGAAAAAATTGGTACATGAATTGGAAATACATTAAAAATAACATAATTGAACTTTCCAACTACTACATAATTATCACAATGTTCATTTTATTTGTTGTCATTGAATTTTACATCTATTACATAATTATCAAAATATTCATTCATTTGTTTTCAAATTGAATTTTCTAACTAATACATAACTATCATAATGTTCATTTCAAATATTTAATGAGGGTAAGTTAAAATTAGACGTTAATAGTTATGTCAATCAACAAATGTTGAGACTTGGAGCTTGCATTGAGGCTATATACATTTATATTTTCTTAACAAATAACAAAACAAGAATTGAAATTACATTTAACTTGAAATTGTTAGTAACTTCGAAAATTGCAATTAGTTAAATATGTACATTTTAACTTGAAAATAGTGTCCAAGTGTACATTTAATTTGAAAATTGTTTCAATAACATTGAAAATGGTTAGTAACTTAGAAATTTGAAAATAGTTAATATTTATATGTTTTAACTTGAAAATAGAATCCAAGTGTACATTTCATTCAAAAATTGTTCCAATAACATTTGTTAGCCACTTGAAAATTATTCATTTAACATGAAAATTGTTGCAAACTTTGAAATATAAATAACAAAGGGATGAAATAAATAAGGATATCATTACAAATAAATAGTAAACAAATTAAATTATGAAATAGTTAAATTGTTTAGAAAATTGTTACTAATTTTGTAGTCTATATATAACAATTTGTTAAAAATATTATTGCAAACAAAATATAATAAGACTAAAATGAAAAAAAAATAGTTAGTATATAACAAATTATTAGAGAACTTGATAAAATGTGATCAAATATGATATTTAAATTATGTAACATATAATTCAAAAATTTACCTTGGTTTTCCTCTATTGGAATTGGAATTTGTTGCACCAAATGTGCATCTTCTTCTTCTCTCAAGCTTGCTCTTTATTCTCTCATCATATCTCTATTCCTCTCATGTTCTTGATCGTCATTTTGTATACGAGCATGCTTCCTTTGACGTTTTCTTTTACTCCCGATCAAACTACAATAAAAACAAACAAAGATTTCATCAAATTGTTATAACAAACAACAATATGTTAGTATGAAATTTTGAAATATGTTTACAAAAAAATCTTACATGTCTAATGAACTCTAATTGAACAACATCAAAATCACAAAGCTCTAATTGAACAATTTCAAATTCATATAGCTCTAATTGAGAATAAACTAGCAATGAGTTAAATTAGTGTTGTTGATCAATTTTTTGGTGATTATATAGAGGTTGGTTGTTATTTTTACGAGGGAATGGTGGTTGGAAACATTCATTTTCCAATTCCTTTCCCGGGTTCTTTTTTATATTTTTTTCTACACAGATAAACCCTCGATCGAGGGCTTGAACATACCTCGATCGAGGTCTAGTTAAAACCCTCGATTGAGGTCCTATTAAACCCTCGATCGAGGTATTTAAAAGACCTCGATCTAGCAAATACCTCGATCGAGGGCCTAAAAAACAGGCCGAGAGCCCTTTTCACTGCAGAAAGACAATTTTTCCTGCCTTTCAGAGGCTTAAACCATGTCATTAAATGCACATTAATGGGGGGACCTGATACCATTGAATTTGTCAATGAATCCTCTATCCATATACATAAAATCTATGAATTTTTATCTTCGTATGTCTTTTGTTTTTAAATTTTTACTAAAACTTTCCCTAAAAAACCCTGCCGACAACTTCAATTAAGCTCAAAGATAAATCAACAACATTCAAAATACACATCCAAAAAATTTGAAAAAATATGCAAGCACTAGATAAGCGCGTCCTCTTCAAAAGGGTATTTTTAGTTTTAGAAATTATGTAAACAATCATAATATATGGTGTGCACACACACATGTGTGCACAATGCGACTGAAATATTCATTGGTCAGTTTCGAAAAATAATAATAAATATAATTTTTCGAGAAAAAATAAAATAAAAGTATGTACGCACTAGTGCATTCTGTCTATATCATGTTCACATATTTCATTTTTTTAAATTATTACTTTAACATTAAATTATTGTGCACACACACAAACTACTTGTTAATTGCTCTTCAAATTTTTAAGTACACACGTTTCATTAAATGAAAATTCGACATGGTAAATGACATTGGTATATTTCGAAAAAAATATCATTGGAAAGCCAACATAATTATCTACAATTCATTTTTTTACCGCATGTTAAATTCATGTGGCAAAAATGAGTTTCGAGGGCTTCAATTTAATACATGGGTAAAATTTCCGTTTTTCATCATCATATTTGGCCAAAAATAGTTATCCATCTTCATGGAATCACCCAATCATCCATAGCCACCTTTGTATTATTATCTCCCTCCCCAACATGTGAAGAACTAGTGTTACTATTACTCATTGATGATTACTCCAGAGTCGCTCTTAAAACTTAAGAGCGAAGTTTTTGGCTTGTTCTTGGCTTACAAGGCCCTTATTGAGAAACAATCTGGTCATTAAATTCTTAAGTTAAGATCTAATAATGGGGGATAATTTGTTAACAAAAATTTCACTACTTTCTGCATTGAACAAGGAATCCAAAAACAACATAATGTTCCATATACACCACGGAAAAATGGTGTAGTTGAAAAGAAGAACCGCACTCTAAAATAAATGGGTAATTGTATGCTCCAAGCTAAAGGACTAAGTCTTCCATATTGGGCTGAAGCTATAAATTGTGTAAATTACATAATTAATCACACCCCCAATAAAGCTTTACAAGGAATTACACCGGAAGAAGCATGAAGTAAAATTAAACCAAATGTTAGTCATTTCTGTGTGTTTGGTAGTGAAACATGGGCCCATATTCTGAATGAAAAACGGAAATCATTGCAACCTAAAAGTGAAAAGTGCATATTTGTTGGTTATTCTAAAGATGTCAAAGGCTATAGACTTCTTCTGCCACATTCTCGTGATATAATTATAAGAAGAGACATCAAATTTGATGAATATATATTGGCATGCGATCCTAATTCGGTGCTTGTGCCATCATCATCTTCTTCTTCTTCACCTCTTGATATTTATCCTACTCCGGTTACTTCTTCAGATGATGATGATAGCAAGGATGAAAATCCTCCTCTGCCTGCTCAACCTCCTCCAGCACCAGCTTCACAGCTTCCTAAATGGGTATGCTCTACTAGAGAAGCTACAAGTGATCTTGTCAGTGATCCTACAGATCAACATCGTACTCTCTCTCAGTTTCAATGAGCCTCATTACTTCTAGCCCAAGTTCTAGAAAACTGTGATCCAGAGACATTTGAAGAATCTTTTGGCCATCCAGACTGGGATGCATCAATGGATGAAGAATACAACTCCCGAATGGAAAATAACACTTGGGATCTTGTTCCTCTTCCCAAAGGCAGAAAACTTGTTAGATGTAAGTGGGTTTACAGAAACACATATGGACCAAATGGCAGTATTGAAAAAAATAAGGAAAGACTAGTTGCTAAAGGATTCTCTCAAGTTGAAGGAATAGACTACACCGAGACCTTTGCACCGGTAGCCAAAATGAATTCCATTTGCCTTGTTCTTGCCCTTGTTGCATCTCTTCATTGGGAAGTTCATCAGATGGATGTTAAATCAGCCTTCTTGCATGGGGATTTGCAATAATAAATATACACGGAACAACCTCCTGGTTACATTCAGTCTAACTCAAGTCTTGTTTTCTGCCTCAAGAAATATCTCTATGGCCTTAAGCAAGCCCCTCGGGCTGGGTATGCTAAAATGAAAAGTTTCTTCTAAATACTAGTTTTTCTAGATACCATTCTTATTCAAATGTCTATACCAAGAAAGTATGCATGTGATCTTCTCCATCTCTTTCACATGGAAGATTGTAAACCAGCTCCCTCTCCCTTCCAGTCTGGAGTCAAAATTTCTACCACTTGTTCAACACCCAAAGTAGATTCTACTTTGTATCATCAGCTTGTTGGTAGCCTCTTGTACTTGACTCACACCCGTCCTGACCTTTCCTTTGATGTTGGTATTTTTGCTCGATATATGCAATTCCCTCATGAAATTCATTGTAAAGCATAAAATAGAATCCTTCAGTATGTTTGAGGTACAGTTTAGTTTGGGATACATTATAGTTCGGGGGGACTCCTTCTTTAGTTGGTTACACTGATTCTGATTGGGTTGGTGACCCTAATGATCAGAAGTCTACTGCAGGATATGTATTCACTCTGGTTTCAAGACTTATTTCTTGGGATTCTAAGAAAAAAAGTGCAATTTCTCTTTCTTCAGTCGAAGTCGAGTACAGGGCATCTGTTCGTGCTAGTCATGCAGCCATGTGGCTTCGACAGATCCTTTCAAAGTTTAGGTTCCAGCAGCAGCATCCGACCACACTATGGTGTGACAATCATAGTGCCATTAAGTTAGCCAAAGATGCATTCCAACATCAGTGCAACAGACACATTGAACTTCACATGCACTTCATTAGAAAGATCCTACATGATCATGTTCTTGAAGTGCGTTATTGTCAAACAAAGGATCAAGTTGCAGACATTTTCACCAAGTCTCTTACAAAAGAGAAGTTTTCCAAACTTCAAACTATGCTAGGAGTACAGGAAGTTGTCATTAAGGGGGGATAGGCTTTAATTCCTCCTTCCTTGTCCTAATTTTGTGTCACCTTTATAAATCATTCAATCCTATCCCAAGTTGTTCTTAAGGGGGGATAGGATATTTTTAACACTTAGGAGTTAGTTAAGTTCAACCTTGTCTAATATATACGTTAGGTATGCATTTGTATATATGTAATCCAATGGTAACAATATAAAGTGATCCGACAGTTCAACATCTCTCGATCTTAACAGCACTTGATTCATGGCTTAGCACCTGATTGGTCCATGATATATGTTTAAAGAGAATGGTGGGTCACTTTCTCTATGATCCATTATTGAGAGAATCTCGTGTAATATTTTTTCTTCTGCATAATAAATCGCTCCGTAGAAGCTATTTGGCCGGGGCCGTGGACTGTTTCCCTCTAAGGGGTTTTAACCACATCAAAACGTTGTTGTACCAATCTATGATCTTTGTGTGTGAGTGGTGTCCTTGGTGTTCGGTTTGTGTGGATATACTTGTTGTTCAAACACAACTTTGGGTAGTCGATCATTAATATAATGGGGTAGTGACACATCTAAGGATCACCTTCAACCTTTTATATTTTGAATAACCATATATTACTAGGTTATCATAAAAGAGATCTAGTTCATGGGTGAAGTACCATTGGCCCAAGATGGTTCCTAGAATATGGCATGTTACAATTGGCGAGGTAAAATGGATCTCCATTTTTGTCTACCATTTGGCTATGGTATTGTGTTCCTAATATAAGCTTGCAACATTTTTTGGAATGGAAGAATAACTTGTACATCCAAACAATTCAATGCATAACTATTCAAATGCATGTGCAAATGAATCATAAATTCAATAAGATAATTAAAATATTAATGGAGAACTTGATGAAATTGGAATGTTATGGAATGAATTGGAACATGAAGAATTGACCATTTGATGTCATCTTTTTTTCTCTATATATTTCATCCAAAACCATAATCAATACGTGTCCACAATCTTAAAGGAAAACTTGGGAAGAATGTAAAATTATAACTTCAAGTATAGTTTTGAAGTTATTTTTAAATTAAGCGGTGCACTCCCCGGATGGGGTGACATTAATACAAGGCAGATCGAATGGAAATGATGTGACATGGAGAGGCTCTGTGGAAATGAATGATGTGGTGGAGACCTCAAGGCATATCCCCTCCATGTGGACGAGAGTACCTCAACACCCTCAAGTTTAATGGTGCCTTAATGAATCATGGACGCATGATGCAGGAGCATCTTGCTCTCCACCCAAGTCCAATGTTTGGTCAGACCTTAGGATCTTGACATTTTCCTAAGCAGAGGTCTTTCATGAAATATTGTAAATAATACCATGTTTTAAGTGTGATTCTAGATAGGTGATGAGTCATTAGGTGAGTGATGAGTCATTTAGTGAGTTGTGTAACTAAGTCCACAACTGGTGGTAGCATTTGATGTCTCATAATCGAGTCATAGAGATAGGATAAGGGTGTTCGCTAATATTAGAAACAATTGCAGCAAATTAGCAGATTGTTGAGTGTAACGTGGATCTGAGCCAGAATTGGTTTCAGAATCCTGATGTATATATTGTGTAAGCCTATGAGGCACAACGGGTGGCCAAACAAGGTAAACCAAGCCAAGAGAGCTGGTCATGTTTGTATCAGACCTAAGAGGATCAAAACACAGGTTCTGAGGCAAGTGTAAATGTTCATATATCTTATGATTGAATGAAGGAAAGACAATTTATGCATGTCTCTGTATGTGCCTTATGAAATGTTGATAGTTTGAATAACTACAAATGCTTGGTTACTATGTGTGTTTAATACAGCCAGAAATTGGGTTTTTAGGTAATTGAATGTTTCAGAGGATGTTTGACTGATCTATGTGTGTGAGCGCATGAGTAAATGTTATTATTTGTAGTGTAAACCCCGCATAATCGATCACTGGAAGGATCAATGCCCTGTGTATACGAATTTGCAGAGCTACGTGAAAGATGAAGTTATGAAGATGATGATCAAATCCAACGAAGGAGATCAAGCTTGGTGAAGGTCAGTTGAATCCTAATCAAGAGGAGATCGATTGATTGATTCTCTGATCAATCAATGCACAGTCATAACGATTGAGTTTGACAGAGGTTGAACAGTCTAGATCGACGACGCGGAAAGGATTTCGCAAGGAGAACTTGCATGGGAGATAGAGCTCTGAAATGCCAAGGTGGCCATTCTGCAATTGATCGTAGATTGACGGATGAGAGAATTCGTGAAGTGATCAATGACTCGTATAGCATTCCACAGGAGAAAGAGTTCGGGGGTTAATGGCTAGAACGGACATGGAATTAGCACATAAGATTGGATTCCACCATTGATCTGGATCTGACGGTCCAAGACAATTGCGGAAGGAAATTTCCGAGAGGAAATTATGGAAGCCAATTGCGGAAGGAAGTTGCGAAGGCACACCCGCAATTGCGGAAGGAAAGAGATTGCAGAAGGAATTTGTGGAAGGAAATTTGCGGAAGGTGAGACCTGAAATTTTTATGAAAACCAGCTCACCGCCAGTTTCAAATCCGCCCCTCACCAACCATTTGGAAAAAGACTTAGCTGATCCTGCTAAGTTTGGTGATTCTACTAAGTTTGGAATCAAACTACTCTTAGGAAAGCGGGTTGGATTGGTTTTGTTAATCCCTCCTGGATCAATGCATCGCCTCCTTGATGTTGAGGTTAATAATGCTCGGTCGGAATGAGACAAAAATTCCGTTCGGACCTCATTTCTCCATCCTTGAAGGGAAAGATTCAAGTTGCACAAGATATAAACAGACTAATTGTTTTGTGGGTTTTTCAGCATTGGCTATCACGCCATGTCGAGGGAAAGACTACGTGCATCCAGTTGCAGGGGAATCCATCATCGATCACACAGAGACAGACAATTTTTCCATGATCATGCATTTGGAAATAATGTCTGACACCTTGTATGACATCAGGAATGAAGTTCGTAATTTTGGAGATGACACTCATACTAGAGTCCAAGACTTAGCTATGAGAGTCCAGGTGGTCATCAACTGGTGTGTGGACCTTGCAATCAGCTTTGATCTCCCACCCCCGAACTTCATGGATGGAATGAAACCGAAGGTCCCTATCCCAGCCCCGATCACTCCCCCTCTTGTACCGATGATGGAAATGATAGATCTAGCTCCCTCATCTCTTAGCATAGGCCCACAAGGCACAAATTCGTTGGCAACATCTCTAACTTCAGTAATGGAGGACATAAAGACAACGATGATAAATCTAGATGGAAATGATGACAAAATTCAAGGCACTGGTCCAATTAAAGAGGAGACTCTCGACACTCCACCGAAACCTCCCCTACATCATCGATGCATGGACCTCAGCCCCTCTACGAATCACCACTAGCTATATGTGTTTCAAGATCTCCATTTTTGGCTTGAAGATCAATTCTCAGTGTCTTTGTGCATTTCTAAATGTAGTAATTGGCTCCATTATGTTTGTTTGCTTTCTCGGAGATCATCTCCATCTTTTTAGAGTTTTTTTTGTATCCCAACAAAGGTAGATATCAGTCAATCTTTTTGTATCCCAATAAAGGCAGTTTCAAGACAATTTTTTGGGCTAGACTTGGGTGATTTCTCTTCTTTGAAATCCCATTCCATATCTTTGTATGCATAAGTAAACTATTTGATAATATAATATAGTGACTAACTTACAAAAAATAAAAAATAAAATTAAGTGATGCACATAATAAAGATTGATCACATCAATGCGTGTGTGTGTGTGTATCACATTGATGCCCTAAATTGTGATATGCACTAACAATAAACTTCCACAATAACCTCGGCAAAGTTAAAATTTCATAGGTTTGTACTTTTTTTTTATTGTACACTATTTATTTGGTACATTTAATTCAACATAGTGCACTAGTGTGCCTACATCTATAACTTGCACAACTAGAAACAAAATGCAAAACAAAACAAACAAGCATGCATGTTTATAATCAATGCATTGAAATCTCAAGCAAAAATGTGAGTGAGATTTCATTTTGTAAAAGTAAGTTTATAAAAGAAAACCCTAGTCTTTTTTTATTCGTTTGCCAAAATTTAGAAGGGAGACTTATGGAAGAGATATTTATCGAGGAAGACTTTGGAGTGGATAGATTTTTCTAAAGAGTCAAATTTGCAAGGGATCAATGTAGGTCACATACAAATTTATAGATGAAAATTTTAAGGTATGTAACTATATTCTATTCATCTCAAATTTACCCTCAATTGTCCAAAAATTCCATAATTTATTTTATTTATTTCTATTAATATTTACATTGCATTTTCAAGGTAATAGAAGGGTTTCAAAGTTACTTTTAACACTACAAACCTTAAATTCATTGTTCATCCTCTTTTCTTTTAGGTTGTTGTAAAGATTTACTAGTTCATGCCAAAGCAAGGAATATACTTTTCATTTTCCAGTCAAAGTTCTTTGACTTAGCATTACTTCAATTTCATGTACTAGAAATTTTGATAAAGTTTTCCAATGTTTATAAAATACAATTTATTATTTTTTTTTTAAAATTAAAAATGAATTTCAGAATTTTACTGATTCCATTTTCTCATTATTCAAAGAGGTTATCGATGGGACGTAAATGTCAAAGAATGTGATTTAATTTTTAAAACACAAATAGGTAAACTAAAAACACTTAATATGGAATTTACTAAGAGTGTCATGTGACAACTTTTACATGCCATTGTTGACTTTTGTGTACTAAAAAACAAAAAAATGTTCTCACTTCCCATATGATGTTTTGATTTTGCTGTGACCAATTCTATATATTTTTATTGTTTTAATGTTTGTATGATGACAAATACTTAGTTGATGTGACAAGTTCTATACATTTGTAATGGTGTGCAATATACAAAAATGACACACCAATGTGCAAGATTGTATTAATTGCATCATTTTGGCGATGTTTGTTTTTAAAAAATGTTACCAAGTTTATCGATGCACACTGTATGGTAATAACACATCAATGCTTAAGTATGTGATATGTGCACTAGCACATGTTACTATAGTGAACGCATCAGCTAACCCAAAAAAAAAAATTAGAATGGAACTTTTTACCTAGTTTGTAAAACATATTTCATAATTTATGTAATCGATGACGAGATCCCATTTCATACTACTTTACTAGAGATTGGTGAAGAAGGGAAAATATTAGAACTTGAAACCATCCTTGAAACATGGATCAAGCAACTACAAAACCTAGCGATTACTCAATACCTCGTCAAGTGGAAGAACTTGCCAACAAACGAGGTGACATATGAAGTTGAGTTCTTCATGCATAAACATCCCCAATTAATCAATTGTTGAGGGAAAAATTTGTTTCAATGGGAGGGGCATGTTAAGACCTATATATTATGCCATTACATTTCTATTATGATATTAGTATTTCCTTTATTGGTCAGTTAGGACGTTAATTGTAATTGTATCATTTGTCTCCTATATATACCAATGAGACCTAGTTTTAGAGGCCATCACATCTTGCGCATTTGATATATTCTAAAAGGAGGTTGCCACCTCAAAAAGGTTTCTTATTCATTCCTTTATTTCATTATTAAGGCATTGGGTTACTCTTTCTTTCTATTTTCATGTTATTTTGAGAACTTGGTTCATAACAATTTCATTATGCAAGGCTTTTATTGATAGAAGATGGTTGAAAAAAGATCAGGGAAAAACAATTAGAGCAATGAAGGTGATGGAAACACATCCCAAGAAGAGAACATGGCAAGTTCTTATAAAATTTTATATAAAATAAATATATTGGAATTATTTATAGGGTTTAATTATGTGTATTAGATAATGTGTGGCATACAAAGCAAAACTTGAAGAAACTCCAAAATATCGTTTGGAATTTGAGTGGAAAAGAACGTAAAAGGTTTATGGAAATGTTGCAAAGAGAGGAATTGGGTGGATCAAAAGGTGATCAATATGATTTTTTTTTTTGAATTTTTACTATAAATGTACTTCTTAACAATAATTGCTAACATGTTTCAAACATTTGATTTTGCATTTGTTGAATGTTGTGCAAGGATTCACAATAAGGGAATAAAAGGTTGCCCTAATAAAATAAAATTAAGAAGTATGTAAATGATGATGATTTGGTTCTCAATTCATCTAGATTGATGCTGGAAATTAATGAGAGAGGATGGGGGGACTTTTATAAAACTATGAGGTACAATGCCAAACTCAAGCCAATCCACAACACATTTCAAATAACCCAAGTATAATACCTCATGCAAGTGATGATGAAATGAGGCATGCGAGCAACTTGAGCAACGCCAATAGTTCAAGCGATGATTCATGATCATCGAAATTGAGTGTTACAAGATGTAATGTGCCTAGAGAGGATAATATAGGGTACCAGGTACCCAAGGGCATAATGTATGTAATGTGGCCATAATCATGGCATAGGTCCACTTGGTAGTTGGTGGGTTATTTTGGATTGTTTGGTTATGCAAATCAGACATGTTATTTAATGTGGACATATTACCACAAGTGGATGTCCCAAGTGGTTGATGCCATGTTTTTGTTTTCAAGGTAAATATCTTGAGGCAAACCCCCAAGCATTTCCCCTCATTTCAAGGATGGTACCCAATGTAAATGGGCAAATCCATGAATATGGATAACACGTTTTGGCCAAAAGTGACAGTGAAAATTCGATATGTTACTTATTTATTGAATCGAAGCCCTAAAAACTAATATATTCCTTGTAAATTTCAACATGCAATAAACAAACAAATTGTAGGGAATTATGTTTCCTTTCCAATGATATTTAAAAAAAATACTAATCAAAATCACATTTAATGAAATTTTTGTCCTTGCAAATTTAAAGAAAAGTTAACAAGTGGTTTGTGTGCACATAATATATATATATGAACGTGATCTACACAGAATTCACTAGGGCATAAATCTTTTAAATTTATTTTGGAAAATTATATTTTTTTATTAATTTTCGAAACTAACCAGTGAATATTTAAAATGCATTTTTTACACATTTATGTGCATGCGAACTTTTTTTTACTGCTTACATAAATTGAAAAACCAGAAATACCCTTTTGAAAAGGACACGTCAATGTGGGGCATCTATATATATATATATATATATATAGATATATACACTTTTTTTTTTGGTTGTGTAATTGATGGTTTTTCTTTGAGCTCCTTCAAAGTTGTGGACAGGGTTTTAAGTGTAAGTTTTAAAAGAAAATTAAAATATATATCATATGAACTCAAAAACACATAAATTATATGCTAGTGGATAGACGATTCATTGATGAATCCATCGGAATCAAGTTTTCCACCTAAGGTGCAATTAATAATAGGGTTTATGCATCTTAAAGAGGCCAATCAAATTACATCCTACAGGAAAAGGGGCTAGAATCTTGTTTGTAAACTTGCCCTCGATCGAGCTATTAGCTTGATCATGAGTTTGAGAAATTTTTTAAATACATTGATCGAGGACTTACCTGCAATTAAGAACATAGCATAGCTCAATCAAGTTATTTAATCATTCAAAATATATATGTATATGGAAAAAAATAACTATTAGCTCGAATAGCTTGATCAAGCTATTCAAGCTAATATTTTTTTCCATAGAAAATTTAAATCTTTTTATGATTGATATATTTTTATTTCATTTAAACATTAAATAATATAAAATACATAATATTTAAAACCATCTATTAACATTAAAATTTCTAAGAATAAAGTATATATATATATATATATATATATATATATATATATATATATATATATATATATATATATTCGAAATAAGTTTGATCAAATATTTTGTAATAACGTTATTATGTGAATCCATTATATTTAATTGATTGGAAAACACCATTGTAAAATACCTTAAGAAATATCCTATTTGCATGTTTGTTGTTAGTGATTTATGGCCCATGGTAAATTTGTTCATGGTATTTGATGTCATGACTTATATTTATTATTTTGTTTATATGTCTCAAAATTAAAATGTTAATACCCCACCCAATACATGTTAATAGAGTAAAGTAAAATAACTATCAACTATTGAATAAAAAATAACTATTAGCAAAATAACCCTTTTTACTATCACTTATATTTTTTTATGTTGGCAAACAAAAACTATGACAAAAATAACATTTTAACTATAATTATATTTTTTTATGTTGACAAAACCAACGATCGATCGAGGGTTACCCTCGATCGAGAAATTGGAAAAATATTGATTGATGGATTAAATAACCCTTGATCGAGCTCATGTTTCGGTCAATCCGTGCTCGCGTCTTGCCAAAAAGTTTTACTTGTCTTCATGGGAACACCCAAACCCTAGATTCTTCAGGAAACAAATCCAATCAACAACAAGGACTGAAGCTGTTACAACAATATACTCAATATGAGCTCAACATGACACTTAGGGGAATAAATCCTGGGTCGGGAGGATAACACTCCATCCCACAACCACTCAGGCTAGACCCAAATGACAAGATGACAACATGTTGCCAATGGTTGTAACAATTATTTATTGATATTTTGAATATCGTGGACCTTTATGTTGTCTTATTGTATATAATGAAGGGTCTCTTTTTATGTAAAGCTCGTCCTAACTATAGATATTAAAAGTCAAAAAAATATACAGGTGTTGTGGTGGTTGTCCTACCACTAAGGAAATCGAACTACCCACACAACCATAGTTTAGACACAATTTCCAGTCAGAATTGTCTTTAAAGAAAGTAAGTAATACAATATTGCTACTATGTTTATACCCTTTCCCAAAATTGATGCAATTCCCAATAGTCAAAACAGGGCAACCCCCCCAGCTGGTGTAATTAACCCTGAAGCAAAATAGAATAGACCTATATTGAAAACCATAGCATCTACTAACATGTCTAAGACTAAAAAAATTAGAAAGACCAATAATTGGAACCAACCTAGAATAGACCACAAGACCAAAATCAACTCTAATTGGAGATGGTTATGAGAGGAGATCCCTTGTTATCGCTAGCTTTGTTGCTTTGATCTGAAATATTCCTTTTGTGGAAGACCATGCTAGTAGTGGTATGGGACAAAAAGTTGAACTTGGAGTTAATCTCTATCTACACTTTCTCCATCCTCCTCATCTAACCCTCAATGCGATCTAAGCAAGCTTCGAGGGGAGAACTCTAATGGCCATTGTCTCCTTTACCATCTACATAATCCATGAGGGCACGCTCTAGAATATTTCTTGTGTGCCAAAGAAGATTTAACGTTTTTACATATTATGTGTCATGTAAATGCAATGAACTGGCATTCTATACCATGCGCCCATAGTCACATCACCAGTTCCTTGGCCTTGATTTCCCCCTATTGGGCCTGAACCCAATCTTCCATGTCTCACATCCTCCATTGAATGTTGGGTGAGACCATACCAATAAAATTGGATTTTTTTTTTCCTTCTCGGAGATGACCCAAGGCATGTGCATGTGCTTGGATCCATGGGTAATATTGTGCATTGTCTTCTTCATGTGCACCATATTTAATCTTGAGGTAATCATTATGAACGTTGGAGCAGGGGGAGAGGATACAAACAATAGAGATACATCTCATACTACATTCCAAACAAATACGCAGATTAGGATTCCTAGAGCCATAAATCCAAAATCCCGTACCCCCATACTCCACAATGATTTCCATAATCATAGCTCCAGCATCGAGGAGTTTTCCAGGGTATGAGGAATTAGCCACCATGATTATTTTAGAACCAAGAGCTGGAGGAGCCGCCATCGAATTGGATTCATACCAAAACTGATTTCATGTGTGATGGTCATAATGTCCAAGCCATCCCTCCTCAACCTGGAATAAACCCTTGCCTTCATTACCTACCACGTGGAGTACGATGCGGGCCACATGTTGCGATGGAAAAATGTCATATACGATAGGTGTTAGCCTAAACCTTTGTGGACCCTACATGGGGAACCATGTCTTGCTTGTCTAGCTCCATACTCTAAATTTTAAGTGAGGATTGAATGAGATAAGGCCAATTGGTGTTGATGCTTTCAGAGGTCAAGGAAACACTTGTATTGTCAAGTTTGTTGGACAACTTGTATGATTACTTCAATTTGAGGAAGAAGGGAAGAGATACATTCCAATTTAGTCGCTAGCTGCCAACTAGGGAATCCTTGTCAATGGTCATGCTATTAATGATATGGTTGAGAAACTAGACCATAATTTGAGAAATCCCTTCAATTGTGGGCTTAGAGTAGTTTTCTTGGGAGGCTATTTGAGTGAGATATGTCATTGCATAAAGCTCTGCAACATTGTCACTCTTTTTACTTAAAGAGCCTGCACAAACTCTGAGGATATTTTCTTTGTTGTCCCTAAAAATCCTCCAAAACCTGCAAGCCCCGGATTACCTTTGATAGTGCCATCAAAGTTTAGTTTTATAAATCCCTGCTCCAGAGGTGACCAAGAAGTGGGGATAGAAGCTCTAGGGTTTTGACTTGGATAAGGGAGGGCAGTGGAAGGAAGAGATAACCCCCAATCCTACAAGATTTGAGTATCCTCATACTAACCCTGCCAATCAACTGAAGCCCAATATTCAATGAGAATGGTTTCTTTGATGCTATAGAAAATATTGAGCCATATCTAATTGAGTTCTCGAGAAACATTTTGAAATATTCTTTTGCTCATAGGTTTCCCAAAGTAGGAAACCAAGGTAGATTTGCCAAACCTTGTTTACAATATTGTTGAAGTAGGCCACAGATCTCCATTTAGCAATAATGTATTTGATGCTTCCTCTGTTGCGGTCTAATTTTTGAAAGATGATTTCCCCCTTGTCCCAAAGGTTTGAGGTAAATGGGAATTGGTTCAACAAGTGCTCCATGTCTTCAGAATGGTTATTGCAAAGGTAACATGTAAACGACCCTTCAAACCCTTTTTAGAGAAGACAATCCCAAGTAAGGATTTTTCCCCATGCAACAAGCTAGGGAAAGAGGATATCTTAGTCCAAATATCTTGTGTCTAAATTTGATGTCAAACTCTCTCACTAGGAATGGAATCATGTTGCGCCAAGATGGCACAAGCTTCTTTAAGGGTAAATTTTCCCGATTTGGCATGTCCCGGTGGAGAAAATCAGGTCCATGGTGAGTTTGAATCTTTCTAGCTTGTATATCTCCTCAAAAGGATAGCCATTGAAATTCGGGGTGGGAATCTGGCCATTATTCTCTTGTCATCCACTTCTGCCAATGATTTCCTTCTTCAGGGGAAATCTAGTAATGAGCAACCAACCCTTTTTTAGAAACATGAGCAGTATCTATAAGGGAATAATTGTGAGGATAGCCATGTAATATCGGATTCTGCTAGCGGGAATATTCCCAGAATAGCACATGCTCACCATTTTGAATCTCCCAAAAGGAATGATTCTGGATGAGCTGCTTGTTTTTATAAGCAACATTCCACATTAAAGAGCCAAGAGTGGAACCTTCTATGCACATTAAGTCCATATCTTCCAAATTAGGGGCATATTTGCGCTTCCACCCTTGACCCCAGAGCGAAGAAGTGTTATGTAGCCATCTCCACTAGGATTTAGCTCCAAGGGAATTACTTTCAATTTCAGGATCACAATTGCCAAGACCTCCCTGTGATTTGGGAAAACAAACCTTGGACCATGCAACTAAGGCCTATTTTCTATTGGCGTGAAATCCACCCCAAAGGAAAGAATGTTGGAGACTTCGAAGGGCCTTTAAAATGTTCTTAGGATCCAACGACACTGAAAACAAGTAAGAAGGAATGCTTCAAAGAACCGATTTGAGGAGAGTTAATCGCCCAACCAGATTAAGAGTGCAAAAAGTCCAGTCGGAGAGGATTTTTTCCATTTTAGCAAGTAAGGAGATCCAAGAGGAATTATAATCAACAATGGTGATGAGAGGGGCCCTCAAGTACTGGGAGGGGAGGGTATTATGCTTAACTTTTGGAATTTTAGAGATCCACAATTGGAGAGCAAGGGGGTGTTGAAAAAGAAGATTCCAGACTTGTCAACATTTAGAGACATTCAAGAGGCATCGGAGAAAGTTTGAAGAATGGATTGAAAGGTTCTGAATTCCTTAACCAAGGAAGTACTCATTAACATGGTATCATCTACAAATTGAAGATGGGAAGCAATCAAATCATCGTTCATTAGATTCATACCCTTGATCTATTTTTTTATCACAATGTCTTTGATTGAGCGACTGAGCCCTTCCATCATAAGGATAAAAAGGAAGGGGGAAAGGGGACCCCCTTGGTAGACTCCTCAAGAAGGGGAGAATGTTTAAGAGGGGGAGCCATAAAAAAAAAATAGAGAAAAAAAAATAGAAGAGACCAAGGCAAGGACCTATTTCACCCACAAGTGAGAGAAGCCATAAGCTAGAAGGAATCTGTAAATGAAGTGCCAACTTAGCTTGTCAAAAGCTTTGGAGAGGTCTAGCTTGAGAGGCATGCCAATTGTTTTAGAAGTTCTAAGAGTGTGAATGGTTTCATGAGAACGAATAATGTTGTCAAGGATCTGGTGCCCCTCAGCATACCCCAATTGCTCTTATGTGATTGGAAATGACTTTAGTAATGATTTTGAAAATGGCATTGCATAGAGAGACGGATTGGAATTTAACAAGAAAGAAAGCATTGTCTTCTTTGGGGGTGAGAGTAAGAAAAGTAGAGTCGAGAGCCGGAAGAACATCAAAGAGAGATCTTATTTCTTCAACCATGGCCCACACATCATTTTGAATGACTTTCCAGGAATGGTGATAAAATTTGGTGGTGAAGCCATCGGGCCCAAAGGATTTCCCTGCTGACATTTCCATAAATGTTTTTTCCACTTCAACCATTGAGATTCTTCGAACCAAATTGTCGTTTTGATCTTTTTTCACCATTGGGGGGATATAAGAGACAATCATATCAATAGCTTCTTCCCATTTGCGAGGAGGTTCCATAAGAATTTGCTTGAATAAAGATACAAACTCCTCTTTTCTATATTCATGCTTGGTGAGCTTGGAGCCATGCTCATTGAAGAGATTAGAGATGTGGTTGTTACGCCAGAGTTAGATCATAGAAGCATGCAATAATTTTGTATTCCCCCCCCTTCCTTAATCCATTTGACACGAGATTTTTGTCTCCATAGATTTTCCTCCTATTTGAGCCTTTAATTGATTTCAAGATGAAGGTTATATTCCTCTCTTAATTGATCCCCAAAAAATCCTTGCTCAATTGTGGTTTGTTGTAACTGGATCATTTGATCCTCCAAGGATTTCCTAGCTTCAAAGAAGTTTCCAAAAAATTCCCTCTTTTAATAAATTTTAGTCTTTGTTGTAACTGAAACATTTTGGAGCCCTAATTCATTTAATATCTACCACCATTAAGCCAGATTTTCCATAAATGAGGGATGGTCTAGTCAGAATTTTTTGAACCTAAAAGGTCGATTTCTTGGCTTGTCATATAGATTTATGGCCAAAATTATAGGCCAGTGATTAGAAATAGAACTGGGTAGGATGTGGGTCAATCAATGATAAAACCTTTAGGAAGGATTTGAGTAGATATGTCACGTCCTCGGTCTCCTTGGTTCCCTTCAGAGGCGATGGGAGACACCTGATACATTTTTTTTCAATAAATATTTCCATTTTTACAAGCAGACGCAATGGCCTCCGATTCGCAATCCGCAATGGCCTCCGATCTGCAATCCGCAATCAGAATTTGGAAGTCAGATCACCAAACTTACCTTTCCGAATAAATCATGCTCCCGACTTCCGTAATCCGCAATGCAGAAGTCGAAAGACGGAGGTCAACTTCAGAACCTAGAAAATTACTCGCCTGACTTCTGCAATCCGCATGCCGAACTCGGAAGTAGGACCCTCAAAATGTAGTCTCAGAAAAGTTACTCCTCTGAATTCCGCAATACGCAACCCCCATTGCGGAAGTAAGAAATGAGAACCTCAATTCGTAATCCCAGGAAAACCATCTTCCGCAATCTGCAATCAGCAATCCGCTTGCGGATGCGGAAAGCCAGAAATCTGACACGCCATCTCCATGGAATTCTCCCTTCTGATTTCTGTAATCCGCAATCCACTTTGTGTATGCGGAAAGTTAGAAGTATAACCGCATAATTCCAATGGTCAGTCCCCGACCTCTGCAATCTACAATCCACATTGCGGATGTGGAAATTCGGGACCACATACCCCTACACCTACAAACTTATGAGGCTGATAAATACTTCATCCCTGGACCAAATTGGACAAGTTTGGTACTGTTAGAAATCTCTTGGAGAGATCTATGCACTGGTGTGGATCCCTGCCACACTTGAGGGCTCTGACCTTTCCTCATTTCCAATCAAAAGGATGCTCTGAGGTCCATCAAAACCTCTTTACCCCATTGCCAAAAGCCCTGGAGTCACCCTACCAAGGTGTCTTCCTTAATTTGATAACAGAGGAGTGCCTGAATACATCAGGGGGGGTGTCTAACACCTTCCCCAAGCTCATATTATGAGGTACAAACCCTCCAAGGAGAGGTACAATGCATAGCAACATACACTGTGGAATAAAACTTGGTTAATGCATCTACAGAATGTAAGACTACAACATGTTGACACAAACAAAAATGATAATACAACAAAAATTGAATCATCCTCATGGTTAGGCTCATACACAAGCTTCCTACTAATTACTTTCCTATTATCATTTCATTCAAATAACTTGAAATAACAAAGAAACACAACATAGGAAATTAGCCTCATTTAACACCATAGAGAACACTTATCTTATAAGATCAACAGTCCAAGAAACTGGCTAAGTGCGAGCAACGTTCCACCCAACCATAGGTATTTGTCTAGCCTATACTCTTTCAACTGAGAAACCACCCCCGATCTGGGTTGTGTATCCACTAAGGAGGGATAAATAGGCTCTCTCACAGTCAAGGCTTCTCCCAAGCACACATGCTAAGACAACTCTCACAGTTGGGTTTATCAATCATTCAAGGAATAGTAGAGGAGGATGCTAAGCCAGTGAGCTCAACCTCAAAGCTACAAGCTTCTCAATTCACACTCAGTCAATTTTGTCACCCACAATACCTACCACACCCAACACGAGGAAGTATTCCCTTCACTGTTATACAGTCCCTCAGGCCATACCTTCCATCCAATGCTCTTCGGGGTGGGAATAGAAAGGTCCAAACTTTTGGATCCTTGAGACTCGAACCTTCACTGGGTTTATCGATCAACCTTACCCTATGTCCTATCCTTTGTCTATCCTTTCCCTTTAGGTTTTTCTTCACTTTCTATGTCTAAACAACTCTATCCCACAGAGAGGTTCTCAGCCACCAAAATAGGGTTTTCTTCACAATTTTATGAGCATTTCACATGCTGCAAACTAGCCCTAGGGTTCGTATCAACGAATCCCCTGCTGGATCAAGCTTCCCATACCAATTTCTGAGCGGATTTGACACTCAAAAATCAGGTTTTCTCAGAAATCACGATTCTCTTCTTTCCCATTGTTCGACTCTCTGTTCTCTGTGTTCAACTCCTGGTTCCTTCTTCCTAATCGAATGGGGATCAAGGAATTTGAATTCCCAAGGTAGAGTGGCATGCGGTTCAAGGAAAAATAGAGCCATACCCTGCTAGACGAGTTGTAGGGCCGCTCCATACTCCATCGACCTCCTCAATAGGTTTTCTCAACCACCTTCTTACAACAGAATTAAATGTCAGCATGGGGAGTCAAATGGGTTCAAAAAATGACATGTGGCAGCATGGGTTCCAATCCCACAAACCCCTCACCTCTCCCTAGTGGATACACATGCCCCCCTCTTATTGGTTTCCTCCTTAGCCAATATTCTTGGTATTTTATTGCAATATTTAATATTTACATCATTTAGAAATCCTCATGGCTTAATAGCACGTGGATAATCAAAATGTCAAATAATTTCCTTTTAAATAAAACCTTAGCATCCTCTAGTGGGGCCTTGGACTTGATCTCCACACTAGGTAAAACACACATTGCATGTATACAATATTTACATTGAAGCCAATAAACCCTAAGGGTCAAAATGGGGATATTACAATTTCCCTCCCCCTTAGAATAACACTGTCCTTGGTGTTCTCAAAACTGAAAAAAATGGGAATGCCTCTCTCATGGCATCCTCCAGTTCCCATGTGGCCTCTTCAGGACTAAGGTGCTTCTATTGCACCTTCACCTTTCCGATGGCTCTGTTCTAGATCAAAGTGACCTTCTTGTCGAGGATGCACATAGGCTCCACTTGGAACTCTCCCTCGGGTTCCACCTATATCACATGCCAATCAATTATGTGATTAGGATCATGTACGTATTTATTAAGCAAGGAGACATGGAAAACATTATGAACTATCTTGTTAGCAAGTAATGCAATCCTATATGCAACTGGCCCTAACCTATCAAGGACTTCAAATGGCCCACAATATCTTGGTGCCAACTTGGCACAACTCCCCAACTTCAGGGAACTTTTCCTTTCCTTCAAACTTAAGTAAACATGGTCTCCAATCTGAAACTCCTTATGCACTCTTTTCAGATCTGCATAACTCTTATGCATGTCCTATGCTTCCTTCAAATTATGCATGATCCTAACAATATCTTGCTCCATATCCCTAATCATTTCTGGTCCAAGCACTACCCTATTCACTAGGTTGTCCCAATTCACTAGAGTTCTGCATCCTTTGCCATACAATACCTCAAAAGGACTCATTCCCAATGATGCTTGATGTCCATTGTTGTATGCAAATTCTACCAAGTGTAGGTAGTCTTCTCACTTGGATGGTTTATCCATCACATACATCGTCAGAATGTCTTCAAGAATCTAATTCACCCTCTTAGTCTGACCATCTGTTTGAGGATGATATGTTGTACTAAAATTCAGCTGAGTTCCCAATTCCTAGAATAATCCCTTCCAAAAATTGGATGTGAACTTGGTATCATGATCTGAAATTATTGCCTTGGAAAATCCATGCAATCTGAATATCTCCTTCATGAAGATATTTGCTATATCATCGGTCTTATGAGTGGACTTGACTAGAATGAAGTGAGCTACCTTTGATATATTGTACACCACTACCATGATTGAATCATGCTTCCTTACTGTCATTGGAAAACCTGTTATAAAATCCATAGAAATCACTTCCCACTTCCATTCTGGAATGGGCAAAGGATGCAACAATCTTGTTGGATGTTCGTGTTTTTCCTTGACTTGTTGGCACTTTTGAAACCTAGCAATGCACTCTGCTATGTCCTTATTCATCCCATGCCAAAAGTACTACTTTCTTGTTGCTGTTATAGTCTTTTAATATCCTGGATGTACAGAATATGGCATTTGATGTATCTCATCCATCACTAGCCTCTTCAAATCTGCACTATTTGGAATATATAGTCTAGTACCTTGATAAATGAGAACATCATCTTCACCAAGCTGATATCATGTATACTTTTTATCCACATTTCCTTGCTACAATTTTTCTTTGATTTGAAGGTAAGCTTCATCACTAGTTTGGGATTCTAGAATTATTTCCTTCAAATCTGATTTACACATACTCACTGCTGCAACATGAAATTTTCTGGTAAGAGCATTTGCGACCTTATTCTCCTTACCTTTGACATGCTTAATTTCAAAATCAAATTCACAAAGAAATTCTATCCATCTATTTTTCCTAGCATTCAGATTTGGCTGGTCAAATAAATATTTCAAGCTCATGTGGTCTGTCCTGAGCTCAAATCTTCTCCCCAACAGATAATGTCTCCATCTCTTGAGAGCATGAACTATGGCTGCTAGCTCTAAATCATGTGTGGCATAGGTCATTTCATGTTCCTTTAACTTTCTTGACTCATAGCAAATTACAAATCCTTCTTGCATGAGCACTCCACCGAGCCCTTCAATGCAAGTATATGTGCACACTACAAAATCTTCCCTCGGATCTGCAATCTTCAAAACAAGAGCACTAGCAAGCAATTCCTTAAGCTGCTGAAATGTTTTCTCACATTTTCAGACCATACAAACTTGATGTTCTTCCTCTGCAATGATGTAATTGGATGAGCTATTTTGGAGAACCCTTCGAACCTTCTGTAATAGCCTTCAAGACCCATAAAATATCTAACATCTGCAACATTCTTTGGAGTAGGCCAATCCATTATGGCTTCAATCTTTTCTGGATCCCCTACAATTCCTTCTTCTGAGATGACATGACCCAAATACTGTACCTTCTGCTGATAGAAATCACACTTGCTCATCTTTGCATACAGTTGGTGTTCTCTAAGGACTTACAACACCATTCTTAGATGTTCATTATGCTCTTCTTCATTCTTTGAGTAAACAATAATTTCATCCAAGAACACAATTATCCAAATACTTGTTGAAGACATTATTCATGAGACACATGAATGTAGCAGGTGCATTGGTAAGACCAAATGGAACCACTGTGAATTCATAATGGCCATATCTTGTCTTGAAAGCTGTCTTGTGAATGTCTTCTTCCTTAATCCTCACTTGATGGTATCCATACCTCAAGTCAATCTTTGAAAACACTCTATATTCCTTCATTTGATCAAACAAGTCATCGATTCTTGGCAATGGGTATTTATTCTTGACTGTCACTTTATTGAGTTGCATGTAATCAATACACAGCCTCAATGTCCCATCCTTTTTCTTTACAAATAAAAATGGTTCTCCCCCAGGAGATACACTCGGTTTGATATAATCCTTTTCCATTAATTCTTGCGGCTGCATCTTTAACTCTACCAATTCTGGTGTGCTCATTCTATAAGGAGCTTTGGAAATTGGTGCTGCCCCTGGAACAAGATTGATGGAAAAATCAATATCTCACTTTGGTGGTAGTCTTGGCACTTCATCTGGAAACACATATTGGAATTCTTACAACAGTTGAAAGTCTTATATCCTTGGTCCCTTATCTTCTAATCAATCTGATATGTGGACTGCATATAATTGGCAACCCTTCTTATAAAACTTTCTCAACTGCAGGGCTGAAATTTGCCTTACTGAAACTTGCTTGGGAATTCCTTTTACCAACCTTGGCCTTCCCTCTTCATCAATACATTCAAGTACTTTCTCATAGAATTCTATCTTGGATCTATGTATTTCCAACCAATCTATACCAATTAGGGCATCATAAGATCCTAATTGTAGGACATTTAAATTCACATGTGCGAGGAGTCCATTCAACTCCATGGGGCACTCCATCACTACCTCACTTACTTTTCTCTTGGTCCCTGTGGCTAATTGAACTAGCCAAGGCTTACTATGCTTTACTTTACTAAGAGAAAAACCTTCAACCACCTTAGGAGACACATAACTTTGAGTAGATCCTAGATCAATCAAAACAGAAATAGATTTCTTAGCAATCTTACCTTCAACTTCCACCACTACCGATTGATGGTATGCTTGGTGATCATCCAATATTGCATAAATTCGAGGTGTTTCCCTTGTCATATCTTCCACTATAGTTTCTTCTTCTAAGTTGTGCAAGCTTCTGGGATTCTCCCTCCGATGTGGGCATTCTCTGAGCACATGGTTTCCTCCACATCCCCAACATTGAAGTGGCCCTTTTGGTGCATTTTCTACTGCTACTGCTGGTTTGAATCCTCTTTGTTCTTGATGTCCCTGTGGAAAATTTATGGGCTGATTTCTAAATGGTGTCTTGAATCCACTTTTCCTTTGTTCAAACCTTCCTCTGGGCTTTCCTTTCCATGCTGGTTGAACCTCTGCTTTACATTTTTTCTGCTCATAGCAATTCACTGCCATCCTATTGGCTTCATCAAGACTTGGTGGATTGACAAACTCAATCCTATCTCTGAAATTTTGTGGTAGACTACCAAGGAAACATTGGATCTTTACCCTTTCATCCTTGATGTAATCTACATACCTCAACAACTCCAAAAACTTGTGGACATGCTCATCCATAGAATTTTGCCCCAACCTGAGTTCATTGAACTCTTTCCTCTTATTATCATAATACCTAGATGATAGGTATTTCTCCTTGAAGTATCTTTTGAACCGCTCTCAACTGATCCTCCTTTTACTAATCCTCTTCACTTGCATGAGGTGTTCCCACCAAATTGAGGCTCTGCCACTTAGATTGTAAATGGATACTCTGGCCTTTTCATTTTCTGAATAATCATGAATTCTGAAATACTTCTTCATTCCAAGAAGCCATGTCTCTGCCTCGTGACCTGTCTTGCTTTCTCCATCAAAGGTGGGAGGCCTTGCCTTCCTAAATTCTCCCTGTGGCATCCTTATGAATCTCTTTCTCAATTCAAAACTGTTGGAAGTATGCCTTGGGATTCTCTTAGAATCTCCGGAGTCGCATGACTAGCTGGAAAGAGATTGTGGAGAGGGCATTCTGCGCTTTTTGCTCACAAAATTCCTTCTAGGTATTGGAGTCCTCTTCCTAGAATGACCTCTAGAGCGACTACCTGCATCTCTTTCTTCTATGCCCGTGTTGCTTGGGTTAGACCCAGGATTTATCCTCTGATGCATATCCGTGAGGCTCTACAAGATGGTAGCATTGAGATGGTGTTGCTCTTGCTGATCCTTCATCAATATCTCATTGAAGCTCACCATGGTTTCAACCAAGTTCGGGGGAGTTATTTGCTCCCTTCTTCCATTGGATTCAGTTTCTGTATGTGCTTCTTGCACATTCGATCCCATAACATCTTCCTCCTGCTCATAAGGATTGTGGGCATCGTTTATGGTCACCATTTCCTTGATTTCCCCATACACGGCCTCTACTGTACGATTCAAATATTAACAACTGCAACCATTGTGCATTACAGAGACATTTATCAAACATGATAAGAATGCATATGCAACATAAAACATCCATACAAATCTGGAAATTACTCGTTCAACAACACCAATAAATTAGGGTTTATCAAAGTCGTGCCATGCGCATTCCTTTTCCTGTAAACGCATTCATGCTTCGGCCCAAGCAGCCCTAGTGCTGCAACGTGGGCTCTAATACCACTTTGTCACGTCCCTATTCACCTTAGTGCCCTTCAGAGGCGATGGGAGACACCTGATACATTTTTTTCAACAAATATTTCCATTTTTACACGCAGCCGAAATGGCCTCTGATCTGCAATCCGCAATGGCTTCCAATCTGCAATCCAAAATTGGAATTCGGAATTTGGATCTCCAAACTTACCTTTCCGAATAAATCGTGCTCCCAACTTCCGCAATCCGCAATGCGGAAGTCGAAAGCCGGAGGTCAACTTCACAGCCTTGAAAATTACCCATCTGACTTCCGCAATCCGCATGCGGAACTTGGAAGTTAGACCCTCAAAACATCGTCCTGGAAAAGTTAATCCTCTGAATTCCTCAATCTGCAACCCTTGTTGTGGAAGTCAAAAATCGGAAACTCAATTCGTAATCCCAGGAAAACCACCTTCTGAAATCCGCTTGTGGATGTGGAAAGTCGGAAATCCCACACGCCATCTCCGTGGAATTCACCCTTCCGAATTCCGCAATCTACTTTGCGGATGCGGAAAGTTGAAAGTATAACCACGCAATTCCAAGGGTCGGTCCCCAACCTCCGCAATCCGCAATTCACATTGCGGATGCGGAAAGTTGAGACCACACACCCCTGCACCTGCAAATTATGAGGCTGATAACTCCTTCATCCCTGGACTAAATTGGACAAGTTCGGTACCATTGGAAAGCTCTTGGAGAGATCTGTGCACTGGTGTGGATCCCTACCACACTTGAGGGCTCTGACCGTCCCTCATTTCCAATCAAAAGGTTTCCCTGAGGTCCATCAAAACCTCTTTACCCCACTACCAAAAGCCCTAGAGTCACCCTACCAATGTCTCTTCCTTCATCTGATCACAAAGGGGTTACTGAATACATCAAGGGGGGTGTCTAAAACCTTCCCCAAGATCATATGATGAGGTAAAAACCCTCCACGGAGAGGTAAAATGCATAGCAACATACATAGTGGAATAAAACTTGGTCAATGCATCTACATCATGTAAGACTACAACATGTTAACACAAACAAAAATGATAATACAACAACAATTGAATCATCCTCATGGTTAGGCTCATACACAAGCTTCCTACTAATTACTTTCCTATGATCATTTCATTCAAATAACTTTAAATAACAAAGAAACACAACATAAGAAATCAGCCTCATTTAACACCATAGAGAACACTTATCTTATAAGATGAACAATCCAAGCAAATGGATAAGTGAGAGCAACGTTCCACTAAACCATAGGTCTTTGTACAACCTATACTCTTTCAGCTGAGAGAACACCTTCGAGCTGGGCCATGTATCCACTAAGGAGGGCTAAATAGACTCTCTCACAGTCAAGGCTTCTCCCAAGCACACATGCTAAGCCAACACTCACAGCTGGGTTTATCAAGCATTCAAGGAACAATAGAGGAGGATGTTAAGCCAGTGAGATCAACCTTAGAGCTGCAAGCCTCTCAATTCACACTCAGATAGTCTTGGCACCCACAATACCTACCACACCCAACACGAGGAAGTATTCCCTTCATTGCTATACAGTCCCTCAGGCCATACCTTCCCTCCAGTTCTCTTCAGGGTGGGCATAGAATGGTCCAAAATTTTGGATCCTTGAGACTCTAGCCTTCACTGGGTTTATCAAGCAACCCTAACCTTTGTCATATCCTTTCTCTATCCTTTCCATTTAGGTTTTTCTTCACTTGTTATGGCCAAACAACTCTATCCCACAACTGGATTCTCGGCCACCAACATAGGGTTTTTTCCACGATTTTCAGAGCATTTCACATGTTGCAAACTAGCCCTAGGGTTCAGACCGATGGATTCCCTGCTGGATCAAGCTTCCCATACCAATTTTTGAGCGGATTCGGTACTCAAAAATCGGGTTTTCTTAGAAATTGTGATTCTCTTCTTTCCCACTGTTCGACTCTCTTTTCTCTGCGTTCAACTCCCGGTTCCTTCTACCTAATCAAATGGGGATCATGGAATATGAATTCCCATGGTAGAGTGGTGTGCGGGTCAAGGAAAAACAGATCCATACCCCGCCATATGGGTTGCAGGGCCGCTCCATACTCCATCGACCTCCTCAACATGTTTTCTCAACCACCTTCTTACAACAGAACTAAATGTTAGCATGGAGAGTCAAATGGGTTCACAAAATGACATGTGGCAGCATGGGTTCCAATCCCACAACCTGCTCACCTCTCCCTAGTGTATATACATGGCCCCCTCTTATTGTTTTCCTCCTTAGCTAGTCTTTTTGGTATTTTATTGCAATATTTAATATTTACATCATTTACAAATCCTCATGGCTTAATAGCACGTGGATAATCAAAATTTCAAATACTTGCCTTTTACATAAAACCTGAGCATCCTCTAGTGGGGCCTTGGCCTTGAGCTCCACACTAGGGAAAACACGAATTGCATGTATACAATATTTACATTGAATCCAATAAACCCTAAGGGTCAAAATGGGGATGTTACAAGAGATCAAAAAGAGGCCAAGCCTTGAAGAAATCTAGTGCATTCCTCCTTGTTTGTTGTTCCAAGTATGCAATCCATTTTTTGGGTCAATGTCCACTAGATTCAATTCTCAGACGAGTGATTAAAATGTGGAGCTAGTTGAGTCCAAACGATGAATCCCTCCTCTTTTCTCAAGGGCTGAGGTGATCATATTGAAGTACCCACCCAAGATCCATGGGAGATCCTAGGTAAATTCTCTTATCAATTTCAAGGACTGTAGAAATTTTATTTTTTCATATGGATTTGATGGACCATAAACGTTTGAAATAAACTCGTGAAAATTGTTACCTTTGACATGGAGTTAGGAAAAGAGAGATATGGAAGTTGAGAAGAAGTGAGATAGATCAATGGACTACAGATTCCATAAGAGTGAAATACCCAAGGCTTGACCATGGGGGTTGATTTACATCCCTTCCAACAAAATTGGGAGACATATTGAATGAGGGATTCAGAGCACTTGGTTTCTCGAAGTAGAACAATGGATGGAATTTTCTGATAGATATTCAAACAAAGAGTTCTTTTCTTACTCTTTGCATTCAGACCTCTGATGTTCCAGGAAAAAAATCTTCATGGATCACTATTGAGGGGGTGGGGTGGATAGGATGTGATCCAAGATCGTTAGATATTGGCTCGAGTTGATAAGTATTTCACCCAGTTCTTTCCAAATTTTGTTGATTGCTTTTATGCCCTTTATTTGAGTCTTTCTTAAAATTGGTCGAATTGATTTTCAGAGTCTCTTGTTTGAATTCCCATTTCCTTTTGTTGAGGTTCTATTGGAGTAGAAGGTTGGACATGTTGAGCTTCAAGATCCTTGATAGCTTGTTGGAGGAGTTGAAGGTGGTTTTCTACAATAGCTTGTTGATCTCCTTGATTGTAAGCTTCCACTATACTTTGCATATCCATATCTACTATTTATGTTTCTTCTTCCTCTTCAGAGGTCATATGCTCATATTCTTCCATGGGTCTGTTGTTGCTTGGATATATTTTGTGCCTTTTTATCTTCTCCTTTGGCGGATTTGAGTTTGTAGGTTTAGGTTCCCTTTGATTATTGTTATCAATATTTCCTTGGTCCTCCTCTTCCTCGTTCATGACTCCAAATTTGTTGGAGATATGAGTCGGGCCATCTAGTTGCTTAGGCCAATTCTTCTTGTTTCCTTTCTTTCTGTCATGGACCACAGTAAATCCATCCAAGCCTAGTTGCTTTGGATCTAATCTACAAGAGGAGGCTTTATTGATAGGACAATCACTATAAAAATAACTATGCTCATGACACTTGCGGCATCGAAAAGGAATATGCTCATATTATAGGGTCTGAATCCATTCTGAATCTTGGAAACTTAAACATATCGAGTTTGGGAATAATTTGGAAACATTTGTATTAACACAGATCCATGTAAAAGCACTATACCTTCCCTTCTTAGTAGCCTTAGACATTTTGATGAACTTCCCCATAGTGTTACATATTCCATCCATATTTTCTTCCTCCCATTACTCATGGGGAATAGAATAAAGGTGAATCCAGATAAGCACCTCTGAGAAATCTTCTTTTTTCGGGAGTGAAGTTGTAGATCCGGAAGTGCATGTAGAGGCCCACATTATTGAATAAGTAGGGGCCTTACTTGATGAAATTATTCTAATCTTCGATATTTAGGAAAATTTTCATGAAGAAGCCCTTTGATCCTAACTTAAGGTCAACTTCCCCTTTTGGATTCAATTTATTTGCAATCCAATTGACAAGGGTTTTCCCGTTTGACCATAAGCCCATGAATTTACAGATTAGGGCGTGATCTTGCATATATTGGTGGTATTAAGCCAATCTTTCATCTAGTCTTTGGTATACAAGCACACGAAGATATAGGGGTTGGGGGAGGGTCTAGCCATGCACTGCTTGGATTTTTAGGAGAAGGAGAGTCTGGGGTGGCTCTATCCGAAGATTGAGGTATCAAATTGGTATCTGGGGGAGATGAGGCATGAGCACTCTTAGAGGAAGAGGGAGGATAAATTTGAGCAGGGGAACATATCTCTCCACAGGATGGGGTCACGCCCCCTCCTCGTGGAGGCGCCATGCAAAACTAAAAATGATGAAAACTACTAAGGTGAAGAAAACCCTAACGAATTTCCTTAGACAATAGATTGTTCTTGTATAATGAAGCGTATGTTACTCGTATATAATAAAATGAATTTATTATTCTATTACATTGTCTAGTGTCATATAATTTTACATGATAATAAAATATATGGATGATTTACAATGTTGCAATGAACAATGCGTAATCAATTGGTATATTGATTTGAATGATACGAAACAATTAATAATGTAATGATTATATTCAGGGGAATAATTAAAATATAAAAGTCTATATTATTATAAAAAATATTTGATTGTCTAATTATTAATTAACATTTTGTAAAAAATGTAGGTGTTAGTAATATGATTGCGGAGCGATAAGAAAAATAAAATGAATGTGGAAATAAAACACAGAAGAACCAAGCTGAGAGAGATAGATATAAGTGGTTCACCCAATATGGATTACATCCATGGAGAAACAACCAATCATTCATTTATTCCATCCAACAAAATGAAGGGATAAAACCTACAACACATCCATTACATCCTCCTCTTCACTTTCTCAGTCTCCTCTATCACACTACACAGTCGTAATACAATTCCCTCATAAAAAGGAGGGTTTCCTTCTTGGGAAAAAAGCACCAACGTAACTTCTATGTCAAATTTGTAATCTAATGATGAATAGTCCAAATTGACTACAAAATAACAATATTTTACAAGGGAATTTTCCAAAACGTTCTCTTCAAGGGCACTCCAAAAAGTGTCACCACCCCCCCTGGATACCATGACAACATTATTGGGGGATAAATCCCCTCCACATGCCTCATCAAGAACTAGGATCCAAACTCGAGTGAAACAAGACCTTTGAATCAAGAAGATAATCAGCTTCACAACCAACAACAAGAAACTACATTTTCATACCTACAACATGGAAAAATTTAACAATGAAACATATCATTGCATTGTATTCATTTAACCTCAATGGTGCAATTCATAGCTACTTACACACACATATATTTAAATGAGTATAATGCATCAATGTCAGAAATAAGTAATAAGAGCACCAATGCTCCTAACAACAACGAAAGCACCACTTCCTTCAATGATGTCATTACCATTATGATTATTGTTATTGTTATCATTACAATAAATTATAGCACGTGCAATATCATATCTGCAAAAGGTGCTTTACATGTGTAATATGCAAAGATGATGTTATTATATACTACTCACTAGAGCTTCATAATGTGTGTATGTGTACGAGCGTGTGTGCACACACACACACACACACACACACTGGTGCACAATATTTATTTTTAGAGCCCCAATGTGTATCAAGATGTAGTGCACCAATATATTTTACTAATAAAAGTGCCCCAATGCTTTAATATCTGTAATATGCATCGAGTCTTCAAAGGTATGTCGAACACATTGGTTCCTACTATAGGCATTAGTAGCGCACTCATGCATTTTACATATAGTTGACACACTAGTGTGCCATACAATACAAGTGCATTGATAAAAACACTTTGATAAAATCTTCAGCCGTTCAAATTTTTTAGTTATAGTGGGGATCAATTAAAACCTCCACTACCAGTTGGAAAGGTTTATGGGGGGTATTTTTTTTTATCATTTTTCCCAACCTTGTAACACTAAAAACCTCCACTAGAAAGTCTTTTCCTGGTAGTGCTTGACTACCATTTCTCCTTTCGGATTTGCACATTAATGGCCCTTAATTCCTCCAACCTTTATTTTTTCAATGCTTTACCCATGTTGGACTCGCTTTCTCCTCAAAGTGTTAGTATCTTCTTCAAGTTCACAAAGCCAACCACTTTGATACTAATATGATCCATAAGGGATAGGCCTACATTGGCTTGTTTGTCTCATCAACATGGATTCTTACTGCATAATAAATGAGATGTATTTGTAATTCATTGGCAACTGAGTTCAAACTCCTCTCCTTGATAAAAACCATGCATGAATGACTTTACTTTAGATTGGTTTGAATCTTGGTTTACTTGCTTGAAGTACTTAGATCAATACCCAACAACAGAGAGCAAGTCCACTCTATTTATAAGCCAATTATCTCACATACTCTATGTACTAAAATGTGCAATCACAATTGCAGAACCTACTTTATTTTTATATATCTAATTGAACATGTTGTAAGTAAAACACATGACATATCTTTGAATGTTCAATCCCACTGGTTGTTTAATAATCCCATGCCCATTCATTACATCTATTTAAGTTTTTGACAAGATGCATAACAATTTTCTCTTGCCATTTATATCACATAGACATGAGATATTAAATGAATGAACACACATTTATTTACTTAAGGATTGTTGCAATTAATTACCAATACCATGACTTGGAGAAGAATGGTTGCATATCCCTTGGTGTATAAAGTTGAAAGAACCCACTAGTCTATTGGCCTTTAGCTTGGGGAAACAAAGCACACGTGATAAACCTGCACCAATGATACAATAGATCAATAAGAGTGCTATGAACACACTCCAATGATACGATCAAAAGTAGATTTAAGTTATATGCTATAGATAGATATCAAAATGCTATATATAGAGTGTAGGAAACACTATGTTGAAAAAGGTTTAGGGAAATAGAAGTCTATGTGTTGGGTAATTAAGGAATTAAACAACATAACAATGAACTTACACACTCGATATCACTATATTGGAATATATTCTAACAACCATCCATCAAATCAATTTTTAATGATGTAGATATCACTTAACAATTCCAACAACTAGTTTAAGATCAAATCAAGCTATAACTAGTTTGCACAAGTCAAAGGAATGTCAAGATTAAATGCTCGAGCAATAATTACCACTATAACAAAATACATCATGCATTTTAAAGAATATAATTTTCTTTGGAAATAAAATGTAAAAATCTACAATTAATGCCTTTTGTTTATGCTCAAGAATTGTTACAGCTATAGTTATACACTCTCAATCAGAGATTTCATGTATTCTTATTCATTGGCGGTACTTTGTAGATCGTGACTTCAACTCAGATACAATCTTTGTTGATCGAGGACATGCTCAAAATCCTCTTCATTCTCTGATCTATTAATGTACTTCCTTTTTAGTCCTCCATCCTTCAACTACCACCCATTCTTCTTCCCGAGTTTTGTTTTTGTTCCATCTGTTCAATTATTTTTTCATCCTTCAAGATATCTTCTATTATAATGTTTCCTTAAAATGTCTACCATCAAGTGATTCATTTCATTTTCTTATGGCCTTCGGCCTTTGGACCATTGACTTCGAAAATTGCTAAGAAAATTTCTTTTTACAAATTTTGGTGGAGTTATTTTTGATCAATTTCAAATCAAAACCAATGTCTACCTGGGTCTCATTGACTCACTAGAAAGGTTTTAATTCCCCTTCCCACCCCTTCCTCATAGGGTCACTTACCTTCCTTCACCATGCGTAATCTCATATCCCTCATAGTCCCTCATTTGATTCTCCTCAAAACATGGCTATTATGTGTTGTGTATTCGTTTACTCTAATAGAACATACATGTACATCATTGTTTTATGCTATACTTAGGAAAAGCTAGCCTTGTAGTTGCATCACTATCTATAGATTTTCTAGTGGGGTGTTTACCTTGAGCCCTCACTGTGAAACTTATAGTCACAAAAATGTGACACATACTTACATCAATTACATGCCAACAATGCACTTCAGCTAGAACCAAATAAAATCATACACATATGCATAGCGTTTTCACATTCTATGCACGTTATCCCTTATAAAAAATAGGAGATTGAGTGGCGTAACATAGACATGTCTTATCAACCAACACTAGCAATTGTAGGCATTTATAGTTTAGCGCAAAAAGAGGTTGACAAAGAAACATACTTCATTAAGTAGATTTTGAATGTGCAATGACCCAAGCTTATGCTATTCTACGATATTCATAAGGAAAGTATAAACAACACCATGATAAACATTGCATCCAATACCTTCTTAGTTAGGGACAAGGTATGACTACATATTCATAGGGAAAGATTTAGAGGCCCACATAACAATCTTAGACTATTGTGATATAGTCCATACACCGTCTTTGAGTGGTGTGGTAACAATGCACTCAAGCTTGATTTGCTATCATTCTTTGTGATGTATCCATTGTTCATTCAACCTTATAGTCCTCCACTCCTTGAGCAAAGCACTATGTAGCTTGAAACTCTAGCTGATATAGATTCCATTTTCAATACACTTTCATAATCTAACTACATCCTTGATGGGTTAACATAACACACTAACAATAAGGATACTTGCTCTTGAGAGTTGTCAAAGTAGGTCAATTTGTTGATTGGGCTAAGTATTTTACTATTAAGTGTGGAAAACATTTCCTCTTTTGTTGGACAACAACATGGGAGTCAAACTTTAGTAGAACATTTTGATGTAATGGAGGAAAAATTTCTACTAATGGGAACCATGTTACAGGAGGGGGGCGAAACCGATATGTGGATTTGTGTGGTTTTTATACTGACCATACATTCAACAAGTCTCATTGCACTAGAACACTAATTTGTTAAGCTTCCTGCAATGCTTGTCATGCCAAACTTAATTTGTGCAACCAAGGCCAATCCCTGGCCACACTAGACTTATCACATGTGATCAATCACAAACCCCACACCAACCCTTCAACACTTGCACGGATCTCTTAGGTGCCAACTCATCAACGATCATTATTGTGGGTTTTTTTTTGTGTGTGTATCGAGGCTTTTCTCAGCTGGTTGTTGGACTGAGGTTGACACATATGTGAGTGAACAATAAATGAAATCTATGAAATCTCCCCTAAGCAGGTATACTAGCTAATTATCCATTCAAACAAGAATTTAAATGCATAAACAAGCTATTTTGGAGGAAAGATAATACATTATTTGTATTAATTCAATGAAAAGGTACTAAAAACATGAATTATATCACCCGAGTAGAGTCTTGTAGATGTGGTCTCCAAACTCTCTCTATGGAAGGGATATTTTCTTCCTTTAGCAGGCTCTCTGTGATCTGGAAACAAACTAGTACAATTCCCCTCATGCAATGGACAATGCTTTGAAGGGAAAAATGGGTAGCATGAGGCTAAGGAAATCTCATTAAATGTGAATGGAAGAAAGGGGTTTCATAAACATTGGCACAATCTTGGCAACATAATTTGAGCATGAAATAGCTTATGCAAATGGATGGAGGAGGCCTTCATTTCTAGAGCTTCCTAGAGGAGGGAATGGAGGAAAATGGAGCTCCACGCGAAATCTTAACCGATGTGCTTGCATTCAATCCAAGTATGGGAAACATACGACCAAGTAATCCTCATTAGGTGAAGCAATTTGATTGGTATGGGCATTCTTTGACCCAAAATCAACGTGAAGTGACTGTAACAAGAATTGCATAGGTTTGTCCACCCACACATTTAAGCATACAATGCTTTCTTCACAACATTACAACCCTTCCTTCAATGTACCAGTACTTGTATTAACAATAGACTATGTATAGTGTGCAATCCTTAACATATAAGGTGTTTTCATATGTGATGAATTTTTAATTCTTTTGATGATTAATTGCTAATCTCAAATCCACACAAACATTTTAATCATTTATTCTTAATTGAACTAAGTTAATTTCCAAAATGTGCTAAGTACAATGTTATTTCTTGTTGTTATACTTTGAATTCTATGAATGAATTAGCTTTATTCTAATTACTACAAAATTTGCTCATTTGCCTAAAACATTTGTATGCTTTTGAGACTACATTTCTACCCTCCGTGCAACAATCTTCAATGCATTTATTTCATTGTAATTGGACATTGCATTGTTGTATTGCATTTCAAGTTGTGTTGTTTGACTAATCTCCACATATTGAAAATCTATAACACACTTGCTAGCCAATCATGCTTACAACAAAATCAATGAAAATTGTTATATATGAAGATTTTTATAGCTTGTACATTTGTTATTTATTCTATCAATTATAATTTATAAGTTCCCCAATGATTAGCATTGAGCTACAAATGCTCAACATTGTAGTGATGCAATAGTAAAAATTTGCTATACTAATTCAACTTTTTAGTCACATGTCCTTGCATGTTGCTAGTTAAGTCTTTTAAGCCCTTTCCAACTCTATTATTAACATAAAATTTGAGACATGTCCCATTGTGATAAGACTAGAAGGGTAGACATCCCTTGGGAAAGAGGTCCACTTGGTTGTGTCTCCGAGTGTCTCGACCCTTGCTAAGCCATAAGTTTCTCGCTAAATGATAGCATTAACTTAAGATTTATAATGACAACTAATTAAATTTGAACATAAGTCTAAACTAAATAATTTCCAACCATTATTGATTTCCCAAATAAAAAATCATAAATTTAATTATTTTTCAATTTTTTTTATCAAAGTTAATAAAAATAAATGATTTATAATAATAATATTAATAAAGTAGAACCACTAATTAAAAAATACAACTATAAAAAAACAAAAATATGACAGTTGTGAACTACCCAGAGCTAAGATCCCTAGGGAAAGTTCGTCCCATTCCACATGCTTTGGGGAATAAAAAGCTCACAAGGAAAATATGAGGAATTTGGAACACATGAAAGTCTCTTATGTAGAAATCGATTATTATCATATTCCGAGGCAAGAAGATAGTACAACTCATCAAATCCAAGCATAGTATAAAGGTACACAATTTGACATATTGACACGTGTAAGAACACGTTGGTGTGAGGACCACACCAACTAATTGATAAATTTAAAAAATTAATGGATGACTACATGATGACTCTTAATGTTTACTTACTATTCCATTCCTTATAGTTTGGACAATCCTCAATTTCTCAAGCTTATGTAATGATGCCTAAGGTTCTAACATGATATAGATGGAAGTTTACCCATGCTAATATTCTGCTTAGTGAGATGATTGAGTCAAATCATCAGCACATCTACTTTTTAAACTGCCCTTTAATCAAACAAAATGTAAAGGTGAAACTGCTCCCAAATTTTATGAAATCAAGGACGACATGAGATTTGACATTGTGTTTGTTGTTACTTGATATTGCTTACCTGGTCATGTATACAAGTGTTTTAAAATTTGGTTAGTTGGAAAACTCGTTGAGGCCTTACAACACGAGATTTTCTTGGTTGAAATTTGAAAAAATATATAATAATATATAAAAATTAATTAATTAAATATTATAATTAAAAAGAAATAAAAAAGTTTTTAAGATAAATTAAATTTTTTAATTTAATTTAATTTTAAATTTTTGGAATTTTTTTTATTTACTTAATTATGTTATTAACCAAGTAATAAATTTAAGCTCCTAACTAATTAATTAAACTTATTTTCGATAATAAGTTGATTTCAATTTACAAATTTATTTAAGACTCTTTAGTTGATACGCAATGTTGCCTCTTCTTGTTGTCTCAATCAATACGTGAAATCCCAAAATTCATGTCTTCCTTTTCTTATAAAGCTTTCAAGGAACTTATAAGACATTGATGTTGTATGTTTGTGAAGGTATTCGAAGGAACTCTATTCTCTCCCATGTTTTAAAAGCAATCAATGATTGCAAAATGTATGGATTCGTGGTAATGTTATTGAGAATATTGTCCTTACTAATTATGAGATAAACTCTTGGATATACTTGATGTTGCAATTTCACCATTTATTTGTTTTCAATGTGCAAGAATTCAAGACGATAACTCAAGTAATGCTAAAACATATCAAATAATGCTAAAACATACCTGTTAATAATAATATTTTAATTTTAAGGTCACAGTTTAGTTAGACACTAAATTGATGTACAAGACTCACTTGTTTGTGGGACAATGAATCATTTGGTGTAATGATTTGACTACTTAGTTAAAAAATCTGTACATATCCTACCATTTTCTAAATTAGAAGCTGTAATCTCCAAAAAAGAGACACATATTCTTAATCCTTGGACCCACTTACCTTGTACAATGGTGGTAAGCAACTTTTATAACACAATCATTGAGATCTTTAGAAAATAGTACATAATATTTGATTGTTATATTTACATTTTTTAAATTTGTTATCGTAAAATGCCATTTTTACATTTTAAAAAAAAAACTTTTTAAAATTTAAGATGGATGAGACTTATCAGGTCATATCATATAATGTAATATGTCTCAATTAAAAGAGAAAGAAATTGACATGTCTTTCTAATATAAAAAAAAATTATTTTAAAAAAATTTAAAAGTAAAATAATATAAATTCATCTTGTGCATATTATGTCAAACTTGAAATATTCATCCTTTTCCTTTTAAACTTCGAAGGCATCTAGGCTATCAATGATTTATAATGCTATGCGTGGGCCACATTGGAGTCTTAATAGGAAGTAAATGGAGTATGATGTTAGGATCATTGAATCACACAGGTGCCTAGGCTTCCCTTTCGGCCAATGAGATCCCATGGGTGGCTCACAGAACGTAGGGTGACTACGACACAAGAGGAAGAAGCAATTCTTTTTGGAGGTACTTCGTCACTTGAGTGTGACAATTAGTGTTCGTTGTGATTGTAACTTCTCATGTCAATTACTCCTATCCATCAATCTACCTAACGAAAGAAACCCCGGTATGGACTGACCTATTTGAATTTGCTTGTTGTGTATTAGGCTTCTTCGCCTATAAATGGGAGATGACATGTGTGGGCTTCTCAGAGTCACTCAATAGGTGTGCTGGATTCTCCCCAATTGTTTGCACAATTCATGGTAAAGACACTGAAGTTTTAAAACAAAATGAAATTTCATTGTTCTTGAACTAAGCGTTTTCAGTTTTTAGCTTGTTCTTTCCGAGATATCTGTTATGGATAATTGGGTATTCACTGCATGCTGCTGATAAGTTTTCTGTCTCTCTCATTTGGGTTCTTACAATTTCCGTTATAATAAACTGAGCGGTACTGCATTGGATTGACAGTAGTAGGTTTTAGCTGTATGATTGTAGTCCTATAAATTTCAATGACTCAGCTTTGTTGATTGTTATGCGTGCAGATGTGGTTTAGCGTGGTGGTGGAGAACGTCCCGGCAATGCTTGGTTTGAGCAAGAATGAAGTGTTTAGCTCATTTCCATTGAAGGGTTGTTCTACTTCTGCTTGCCTTCCATGCTCCTAACCTTCAAAACTTTTTCTGTAAACCCATCTCATCCATTATGGCATCAAGGACCTCAAAGCCCAACAGAGGAGGGGGGAAACCCAATTCGAATTCAAGGCAATCCTCACAATCTCATCCTCATCGTCCATGGAGAGAAAGAAGCCCAGCAGCCCCATTTCGAGGAGATCTTCAGAGCTCAGCAATATGTGAAGATAACAGAACTGATCTCACTACCAACAACAATATTAACTCTTCAAGAGGATTCATACTTTCTCGACCTCATTATGCTCAGCCTCATTATACCCAACCGCATGATGTTTACTATTATACATCCTATGCAACTGTTCCTCTTCAGTCAACTCCACCTCCTGCTGCAGCCCATTATATGCTCAACAATACTTATCATAGTAGTCTTGTGCCTTCTATACAGACATCAATACCTGCCCCTCGGATTCAAAGGCCCTCCAATCAGCCCCAGAGCAGTGGGATTTGGAGAAGTAAAAATCAAGGAAAAGTGGCGAAATCTGAGGAACAACCCGCCAAAAGCACCGGACAAGGTAATCCTTGTATTCATTCAATAGTCTCACTAAAAGATTGATTGCTGTAATGGATTGCCCTAATATGCAATGGTTTGCATTAGGTTTCTGTGTTCATCCAATGATAAAGCAATGCCCTTTACGTTTCTTTGGTTATTTGTTTGCCCATTTGGTTATGGTGCATTTCACTAGCTGTGAGAATTTTTAGTTGGCTTGCTTCTGCGGTAATAGCTATTTGGTTTCTATGTGTTTTAACTTGCTGATATGCCCATTTCGTTATTTTTTCCATGTAGTTCTAACAAGTCTTAGTTTGCATCTGTAGCAATGGCTATTTGGTTTCTCTGTGTTTTAGTTTGCTGAGAATGCCTATTTGGTTATTCTTTCCCATGTAATTTTGAGAAGTTTTGTTTTGCATCTTGCAGCAACACCTATTCGGTTTCAATTTGTTTACGTTAGCTGATATGCTCATTTGGTTCTTTTGCCCATATATTTGTGAGAAGTTTTAGTTTGTGTATGTTGTATTAAATGTCTATTTGGTTTCGATGTGTATTAGTTTGCCCGTTGGGTTTTGATATGTTTTTGTTTGCATCTGCTCCAATGCCCTTTTGGGTTTTGATGTCTTTTCAGCTCCGGAGTGTCTGGTTTCCCTAATGGAGAACATGGAGTTGGTCCCAGGACCCGATACTTCATCCTTGAGTGATTTTAGTATGGTTATTCCTGCCCTCCCAAAACTTTTACCAAGTGAAGAAGTAGACAAGGATTTTGCCACAAATCCTGTGCCTCTCGTGGCTGTAAGGAGGCCTGATACTGGAGGAAAAGAAGGGGCTGTGATCCAGCTTCTTGCCAACCATTTCCTCGTTCAATTCGAGCCTTCACAGCAGATCTTCCACTATGATGTGGAGATTTCTCCACAGCCATCCAAGGAAGTGGCTAGGCGTCTGAAGCGCAAACTAGTTGAAGAAAACTCTGTTCTCCTATCCAATGCTCTCCCTGCTTTTGATGGTCGAAAGAGCTTATACAGTGCTGCTGAATTTCGAAAGGAGAAAATGGATTTTATTGTTTCTTTGCCTATAAAATCTGCCAAAGGCATTTTGGCTTTTAATGCTGAAGCACATCAATTATCTGGTTCGGATTGTGAAGGAGGAGCCAGTAGCAGAGATGAGAAATTGTTCAAGGTAAGCCTTAAGATTGCTTCGAAGCTTGATGGGAAGGACTTAGATGAGTTTATAAAAAATAAAAAGGATCATGTGGCTCTTCCTCAGGACTTTATACAAGCATTGGATGTTGTTCTTAGAGAAAACCCAACAGAGAAATGCTATCCTGTAAGCAGATCATTGTATTCTAGCTCAATGGGAAGTGAAGTCATAGGTGGAGGAGCAGTTGGATTAAGGGGATTTTTTCAAAGTCTCAGAGCTACTCAGCAAGGGTTGGCCTTGAATGTAGACTTCTCTGTTACTGCATTTCATGAAAGCATTGGTATAATTCCATACCTCCAGAAGAGATGCGAATTTCTGTATGATCTTCAATTTAGAAAGTCAAGGGTTTTGTCTGTAGAAGAAAAAAAAGAAGTAGAAAAAACTCTGAAGAATATGAAGGTCTTTGTTTGCCATAGAGCCACTGATCAGAGGTACAGAGTCCAAAGTTTGACTGATGAAGTTACAGATGTTCTTACATTCAAAGACAGGGATGGAAAGGATATCAGAGTCATTGACTATTTTAAGGAGCATTATAATCATAATATTGAGTACATAAACTTGCCCTGCGTGCAAATAGGCAGAAGCAAACCTTGTTACCTTCCCATGGAGCTCTGCGTTGTTTGTGAAGGTCAAAAATTCCTTGGGAAACTTTCAGATGATCAAACTGCTAAGATTTTAAGAATGGGTTGCCAAAGACCTCGTGAAAGGAAAGCTATGATCAAGGGAGTTTTGGGAGGATCAGTTGGACCTAGAAGGTAAATCCCAAGCTGCATGAGCATAAGAAAATTCCATTTATCTATTGCTTGTTGAGTCTATTATATTTTTTCTGAGTACTATTTATTTGTTCCCTTTTGCAGTGGGAACTATGACAAAGAGTTCAAGATTTACATATCTCAGGAAATGACCAAATTGAATGGAAGAATTCTTCAACCACCAAAGCTGAAGCTTGGGAATAGTGGCCAAGTTAAGGATCTTATTCCATTTCGGCAGGATAGACAGTGGAATTTTCTAGAAAGTCACGTGGTCGAAGGCAGAAGTATAGCAAGATGGGCACTGATCAGCTTTGGTGGAAATGCTGAACAACGGAGTAATGTAGGCAAGTTCATCGTGGGATTGGCTCAAAGGTGTGCTCAACTTGGAATATCCCTGAGTAGATCTACTATTGTGAACCCTCGTTTTGAACAAATGCAGACGCTAGAAAATTCAAATCTTTTGGAAGCAAAGCTGAGAAAAATATATGATAGCGCATCTAGGAATCTGGATCTATTAGTATGCGTCATGGAAAGAAAACATAGAGGATATGCAGATTTGAAGAGAATCTGTGAGACTAGTATAGGAGTTGTGACACAGTGCTGTCTCTACTCACATTTTTACAGTCTTTCTTCACAATATCTTGCAAACTTGGCCTTGAAGATCAATGCCAAGGTAGGTGGCAGTACTGTGGCACTCTACAATCCACTTCCCAAGCAGCTGCCTCGGTTGTTCAGTGAGCCTGCCATATTTTTTGGTGCAGATGTCACTCATCCACACCCTATGGATGACAAGAGTCCTTCTATTGCAGCTGTTGTAGCTAGCATGAACTGGCCAGCTGCAAATAAATATGTAGCCCGTATGAGGACACAAGCACACAGGAAAGAAATAATTGAGGGGTTGAAAGAAATGGTAGGAGAGTTGCTGGAAGATTACAGAGTTGAAATAAAGCAGCTTCCAAGAAGGATACTGTTCTTCCGAGATGGTGTGAGTGAAGGGCAGTTTTACAAGGTACTGGAGGAGGAACTAAGATCTCTGAAGGCTGCTTGTAAAATGTTTGAGAATTACAATCCTACCATTACCTTTGCTGTGGTACAGAAGCGACATCATACAAGGTTGTTCCATTCTGATGGGCAAGCCACAGAGCCAGTTAATTCATATGCTGGTGGGCGAGTCCACCACCCCATCTCTCGAAATGCCCCACCTGCTGGGAAGCGATCCTCTTCGTCTTCTGATGCATTTGAAAATATTCCTCCGGGAACTGTAGTAGATACTCTAATCACACATCCACGAGAATTTGATTTTTACTTGTGCAGCCATTCAGGCATCAAGGGCACAAGCAGACCAACCCATTATCATGTGTTGTGGGATGAAAATAATTTTCTATCTGATGAGCTGCAGCAGCTTATCAACAATCTCTGCTACACCTTTGTCAGGTGCACAAAGCCAGTCTCATTGGTGCCTCCTGCATACTATGCTCATCTTGCAGCATATCGAGCTCGTCTGTATTTGGATAAGTCTGGGAGCATTTCTGAAACGTCTTCCAGCAGATCAACTAGTGCTTCTGAGGCTTCTTCTAATAGAAGTGGGCGTTCCAGACTTTGTCCTTCAATAGATCCTCCGCCCCTTCCGAAGCTCAATGAAAATGTTAAGAATTTAATGTTTTACTGTTGAAAGAAGATTGAGTTTCTTATGAACAAACTGGAATAGCTTAGACAAGGGTCAAGGTATACATAAGTTTTGTAAGCTTAGTGAGATCTGAAAAGGTTTTGTAGGCTTTTTATTCTAGTATGTTACCAATCCTCATTTTTGTCTCAATACTGTGAAGGTCCTGAAAATGCAACAAAGTCCAGATATATACACAAGGTAATTCTGGAATAGTTTGAGATCAAGATAAGTATTACCTTCAGGCTTGAGCTTGGGTGATTTTCCTTTCTGTAGCTTCTGATTCCATGTGCCATTGCAATATTAAGTTGATTTACATTTGCGGGCATAGGCAAAGGTTTTTTGACACATTTTGTATCAGAATTGTCCACATAAATGAGAATATTTTGCCTTGGATGATTACATACTTCTTTATCAGTGATTATTTGAATTTGCCCTGATTTGTTATGTTATGCCAGTGGACAATTTGGTTTTGTGTTATACTTTGTTATTTATCAGTGGAGTTACTGTCTGCACTAGTTCTAGCTCTAACGGAGAGATTGTTTGGTCAACCTTAGCTTTTTATGCCTTTCTAAACCCTATTATGATTAACTTTGGATTTTATCTTCCTGCAGGCTGAATTCGTGTCATAATCTTGCAAAGTATCTTCCTCGTTTCTTCAGGTATAAGGCTTCTTAATTCTCTTGATTCCTTTATGAACTGCACACACAACTAATTTTGTATTTAGGGTTACCTAAAAGTAAACTTTGTTGGCTATGTTCAATCCTGATCCACGATTCCTGATCCTTCATATGTAAATCTTGTGTTCCTTCTTGCATTGGTTGCCATAATCTGGTTATCATGGGATGGGCACTGTAGTTTTTGTTAGATGAACTGCTGAATACATTGGGACTTTAGAATGGCTTTAGTGCCAGTCTGCATTGCCCATTAGACGTTCTCTCAATTGGTTATCAATCAGATTGTTTTATTCCTGTCAACAGTGGACAGAATTTCCATAAAAGATTGTCCTTTATTACATAAACAATCTATAATTCAATCATAAGAAATGAATCCTATATACGTATAAGATTGATAATGTGACATCCACAAGATTTTATACAACATGGAGATTCTTAGTTTGAACAACCTGAATCTTGAACCTGATATAACCTGAAATTAATAACCATATACTTAAACTAATATTAGAATGGAAAATTTTGCAGCTGGACATGTTGCCAATTGCCATTGAATTTCAGGTTTTTACCATGTGAAATATTTTTTAGTGAGTGAATAAGATAAGATAAGATAAATATATTAATCTCTAACAAATGACCAAAAGGTAGCTCAATGGGACCGAAGAAAAAAGTACAATCAACAATAAGCATCTGCAGGAGTGCCCAGGGCTACTCCAAAAGCATAAAGTAAGCTAAACTAACTGACACATGAGTAATGCATGCAATAGCATGATAAAGTAAAGTCAGGAAGGAGAAAGAGAAGGAATAGGGGCCTAGATACAACAATGAGGCCCTAACTCACAATCTGCATCATAGATGGAAATACAGGTTAGGGCAGAGGGAGGAGGGGAGTTCCTGCCACCACCAGTTGCTGAGAAGTGACTTATATGAAGTCTGACAACGTCATCTGAAGAATTTGGAGAGGATCTAGGGGGCCAGCTTGTGAGCTCCAAGGTGGACGTTGACCATCCACTCAAACTCTCCTAACACTTGAGGCCGTTGGAAAGAAGCTGGTGATGGAACGCTGACAGGCAGTACTCTGTGTGGGACGAGGCTGGTGCCGGGTCTCATAGCACTGGGATAAATGTTGGCCCGGCAGGCTCTGAGCTGAGAGCTGTACTGTGCACGATGCCTTGAAGAAGCCCTAGTGGGAACCAATCCACTGGATGTTAGTCAAGAAGGGATGTGGGGTCTCATGGATCTAGACCCTGATGCTGCATGGGATCCTGCACACCTCTTATGGTCCTATGCTGTCAAGAGGAAATCTAAAAATAGGATTTCCAATGTGGATATTCCACTATAAACCTATAATATATTCAAACTCCATCATCATTTGAAAGTTGAAACTCTGTTCTCTACTTGTTTCTGTTTGCCCTGATAGGTGAAGTGTTTCACTCGAAATGCATTGGCTCAAAAATATTTTGTGCAGTAAAAACCAGAAATTCAATGATTATAACCCATATTAGCCGTCAACAGTGCATCTATGAGGCATACAAGGGATATAAAATATATAGAGTACTCTGTTATTTTCCCATTCTACCAAGCCTTTCTGGCATCTGCAAAAGCCTAAGATTGATTGGGATGGATGAAATAGATGGAGATCCAAAGCTATCTAGCTACGTAATCGTTAGAATCAAGAAAGGTATGCCCAGAAAACAAGAGGCTTTGTTTAGTTGGTGACGGTGCTACACCTTAGATGCCACCATGGTGATGAGATGGGTGTTGACTTGGTGTTAAATGGAAAGGTCAGACTAGGACTTGGGTCATTTCATGAGTATGAGATTGTAAGGATTGAAAATCAATAAGCAGCTGGTGTGGACCTGCCAGGTAAGAACGAGAACATGGGTGTGTAGTGGGCATGGATTTATGTTTGATCCCTGAGTTTTGCTAGCCCAAAATCAAACAAAGGAAAAATATGCAATATGTATGTCAATCCATTGGCCTTCAGTTAATATCACAAGGTCAGCACAGATTATCTAGATTAATTAAACCTGCTACTAATCGGCTTATAGGCCTATTGTAATGTAGCTGAGTACTACACAGAGCTTTGTTACAATGCCATAACAAAGGATTTGTGGTATGCACATTTCTGCTAACATCCATATTCATTTGGTTCTAGAGTAAAAAAAAGGTGCAGCTGTCGTCTTTTGGGGGCTGTAGTATCTCACAGAATGAGCATGGAATGCCTAGAGTAATTTAACACACTGCTTACAAACCTATTGGCCCATTTGACAGTACCCAATGCCAACACCATAGTCAATCTCCAGAAAGCAATTGGGTTTAATTAGTAGTGAAATTTATGATGCATGTTTTGCATTTGTCTGCAAAACACCTAGGTTAAATCCTCATAAGGAGGGTATTGACCGCTGTCTTGACGGACTGCATCAAAGTTTACTGTTCACTTCAAAGGCAAATTTGGGTTTGCATAATAAGATGCATGTTAAATGTTAAGTTTTCAAGTTGAGTTCTGGTTGCATTCAGGCTTGTTAATTATACTATCATATGCATTTGTTGTTGCAATTTGTTGAATTTCATTTAAAGACTGCAATTGATGTTGCATTGTTGACATTGTCACACAATAAATGATCAAATTTCAATTTATGATTGATTGCAAGAGTTTATATACACCATGGTTGGTGTGGACCTTCCAAACCATAGCTAGGATTTGGGCACCTAACAAGTTTGAACTTTGAAGTAATGTTTGAATTCTAAATGTTATAAGAGTTTAATGAAATGCCTACACTTCAGGATTCAACTAGTAAATTGCAAGATTAATTATATGATATTTACGCAACTGCAGTTTTCAGAGTCTACACTGGCAATTATGGATTTATGTAATGTAGAGAGTAATGTGGTCAAGCATACACAATTATTTGTACAGATGAAAGTCGTTCGCAGGATTCTTGTGCCAAGTTAAACTGGTATTGCAAACAAGGTACAGGTTATAGGAGTAAATAAAAATATATAGTACAATGGCGCTGTGGAAATTTTGCAAGAAAGTATGCCATGACAACTTTTTTAATATAAAGGATCATTTGTTCAAAATTGAAATAAATAGCAGGCTGGATTGGAATTGAGCTCACATAACTGGTTATGTGAGAATTAAAATATAGGAGATTATTGTAGTCATTCACACTCCCAAGCATATAATTAACTGATATTCTTACCTTCGCTCACATAACTGGTTAGTGAGAATTAAAATATAGGACATTATTATATTCATTCACATAACTGGTTAGTGAGAATTAAAATATAGGAGATTATTATATTCATTCACATTCCCAAATATATATAATTAATTGATATTTTTACCTTTCGGGTCATTAGGAGACACTTCTTTGAAGTGGTTGTACAATTTATCATCATTATTATACTTCGAGAGTAGTTTCTTCCCCTCTATGTTTGGTATATTCCATGTTTATTGGTTGATTTGGGTAATTTTGATCATAGCAAATAGTATCAAGGTGGTTTTTTAAAAGCAAGGTTGTGTTTTGCAAGAAAAGCTTTTAGTAAGGTTATGGCTTATCCAATTATTGGGTTGTATTCATGTTTTTTGTCTGGTTTCATGGGCATATGAAAGCGAAATGTGGAAGAGGAGCATTAAACAACCTAGGCATATGTGAAAGCAAAATGTGGAAGAGGAGTATTACACAACTTACAATTAGTGATATTGTCGTTGTAAAAAATGTTGCAAGAATGCATAGAAGACGAGGTTCAAAGATCTTTGGAAAATTACTTAGCAAAAAAGTGAAAGTTGAAGATAGAGATTGTATTCATTGCATCTATACTTAATGAAAATTCAAGAATTGATTATCTATGACGAAACAATAATGAAAATTCAAGAATTGATTACCTATGACTAAACAACTTTGTGATGATTACATAGTGGCAACCATAAAATTCTAACATCATTGAGCAATGCATCTTGAAGTATTTATGTCCAATTTTGAGTTACTGCATTCGAGTCATTATATTACCGTGATTCATTTCGAAGCATTTCATTATTCCAGTCTATTATTAAAATATCATTGAATGATCACTTCAAGAATATGGAGCACATATTATTTACTTGTAGAAGTGATCCCTCATATTAGTTAGAATGTCATAACCCAATAAATCTGTATAGTGGAAAACATCGTATTGACAATATATAAACAAAGTAGACGAAACATAAAGTAAGAAATAAAGATCATTGGACCAACAATCTAGAGGAGATGAAACATTGATGTAAGGAAGGACATTCACAACATAATGTACACAAGGTGCACATAAGGGAATCAAATGCCTACATAATCTTGATTGAACTCCAATTTTTACTAGACCAAGGGAGAATCACTTATATTGGCATGGAACATGAGTAATAGTCCAAGGAAGTAAATTCAAAACATATTGTAGATTGAGGGATGTGTAGGGGAACCAAAACATATTGTAGATTGAAGGATGCGTAAGGGAACCAAATGCCTAGGTAGTTTTGATTGAACTCCATTTTTAAACGGAGCAAGAGAGAATCACTTAGATTGGTGTGGAGCATGAGTAATAATCTCTAAGAATGAACTCTCAAGTCTTATACGAGGAGGTACAAAGGTCTAGGCTCAAGTAAGTTCACCAAGAGTCACACCTTTCAAGATATGATCCAATAACTATAATAAGTTTTTTTGAATAAAATGATTCATTTAACTAGTACAATAAACAATATGGACAATCCATTTCATATAAAAAAGGTGGGTTGCGATAACACAACCACCATGATTGTAGAGTTTAAAATAAAGCCTAATATGCCTAAATCACGAACATTTGATAAATAACAATACACAAATGCCTAGACGGGTTTGACTTCAATTGCCATGAGCTACAATTGAAAATCAAGCCATTGGGCCAAAACATAGTAGCAAATATTTTTTATAGTGGAAGGGACAATAGATAGTATGGGAAGTGGGTCATCCTTGGGAGGTGGTGGCCAACGACCCTCAAAAGCAAGCTTAACATCCACGATAGTAGTTTTCCAAGCATAATTTCCCTGCTTAGGCCCAAGAGGCTTGTACACTTTGGAGATGGCAAGGGGCATTGCAGGAATTTTCCCTTCATTTTGTTGGTGCAAAGAAAGCACTACATTGCACACGATGCTATTGAACCAATTGATTCATAGGATATTATGGCTGATACAAGCATTGAGACTAGGTAGATCTGGTAGGGGTATTGGTGAAAGGCTACATGTTCATAGTTCGAGGAGTTGTGCCCTAATCGTGAGTCAAATGTCGTAGATGATTAATCTCAACTTGCAACCTCTAGAATTGTGCTAAAATTTGCGCGTACTAACTAAAGCATACCAATACACCAACATACCAAGATAATCTCATGTCAAGCTTAACACCCTTAACCAAGCATTTGTCTTTTTATTTCCAAATACAAAATAAAATTTCAAAACAAAAACATTGCCAAGTTGCTTGGAGTTCTATGGCCCAAAGAAACCTATCACCTAAGAGGGTTTCTTTCCAAGAACTCCATATAGGTAGGATTTGACTACATAACATGTACACCCAACCTCAAGCTAACTAAGCATATTCACAAAACCAAAACACATGTTCAATAGTTTATTTCCTTCCAAAATTGGGATGCTTTCAATTCCCAAATGTTGTAGTTTGTGGTCGAGAGCAAGGCCTACAACTATGGAGGACCAAAAAAAGATCTCTCTCTCTTATTGCCACTATGGTAGGCATCCACAAGGAGGCCATACAAAATAGCTAAGTCCTTAGCTTTGAATGAAGGCGCCAAACTTTAGTGAGCTTAGCATCATTGCTAGGCTTGGGTAGAGCCATTAATACATATCGATCAACAAGCTTATATTTCTGAAAGGCTTCGGAAAATTTCCATTGCCAATCTCCACATTGGCCTGAATGGGCCTGTAGGCAATATTGATGAAAAGGTGATTACAATTAAGGCTTTTGACCTTATCCTAGATCAACAAGTTAGCTTGTAGTGAGTTTGATTTCTTCTTTCAACCCACACTAGCTCGTACAATCTTTGGCTTCACTATCAAATAAATCAAGGATTTTTGAATACCTTTCTTAAATAGATGTTTGGTTGAGACTTGGGTTTATTATGCTAGAGGCTTATCATTAAATAATATCATAGGAACTCATGATAATATATCTCATTGAAGGACAAGCATTCTCTCATATAGTTTTCCTACGATTTATACCATGATTACATATATTCTCATGCATTCCAAATGATCATTGTAAGTTTTAAACATGTGAAGTGAAACAATGCATACATATTCTTAAGCAAAACAAAGATTAAACCATAGTATATAGAGATTAACTGTGGAAACCTTTAATTGGGAAAAACCAACAAAACTTAGAGATGCACCTCTATCTTTTCATTGTGTTTTTCTTAACCATTTACAATACAATATTCAGGTATTCCACAACATCCAAAACCCTAAATCCGTTAACTAGGATTAGATTAAGACCCCGACCCCTTAATCGAGATTAATTACATATTTTTTGAAAAAATAGCTAAAAAAATAACTTTGGGGTGTTGCCTTGAACCCTATGATTCATGGCCAGTCTCCTTATTGAAATTTGCTTGTGGAGTAGGGGGGGGGTAGTGAGACGCCTTAGGCAGTGCCATATGTGTGCCCGAGGCATACAACAAAATGCTGAACGGGGAGAGATTGTAGGGTGACACAACTCACTTGCAAAGAACGCAACACATACCCAACATAATATATTCTCATTGAAGGACAAACCTTCTCTTAGATAGTTTCCCTGCCATTTACACCATGATTCGATAGATTCTCATGCATTCCAGATGCTCATGGCCACAACAAAAATTCAAAATTTACATGCAAAGGAATAACAAGTAAAGTTTGCGAATCTAGATTCCTCTAGGGTTTGATATCAAGAAGGGCTCCCTAGTAATTTCTAGAAATACAATATTTTAATAGTTTATAAACATCCTAATGTTTCGAGTGGACACTTAGGGGATCCAAATAAAAAGTAAAGAATATTTGAAAAGAATGACTATGATAAAATATGTCTTAATAAATAATCATTAAAATTTAGTCAAACAATAATTAATAATTCATGATTGAGTAAAAAACTAGTCATGACTAATGGAAGAAGGGTTGAATTGGTATAATATGAAAAAAGAGGGATTTAAGAAGGTTAGGTAAATAATAATAATAATAATAATAAAAGAAGAGAAACAAAAATTAAATAAATAACGGGGAGAGGGAATATATATATATATATATAAAACAATAATTTTAGAAGACAAAAATATTAAACAAACATTGCGAGAGGGAAATTCAAAAATAAATTAAGGATTAAAAATATAAAAGTAAAACATAGGAAATTAAAATTAAGATTAATAACAGAAGATAATGAGATTAAGAGGAAAAGCTCAAATAAAGATATGGACACGAGAAATGGATTGAGGACCATTAATGATTGAGAATTTGTTAGAGTGCTTCTCTATTTCAAGAGCTTCTCCATTGAGGCACAGAGAGTAATGAGGTGTGCATGCTATGACCTTAGATTGGTCAAAGTAGACGAGGTGATTAGTGACGTCGGAGTGCTCTACTACAATAGATTTATTAAGATGGTTATAATTAGTGCCAGTTATATGCTCTTTGAGTCTTGCTTGGTTGGATCTCCCATTTTGTTCAATGTAAGGTTTCCCATAGGAACATGGAATTTCGTAGATCCCTTGACAAAGAAATGGGTTGGATTTGTCTTTAACACTCTTGAATAATTTCTTTAGGGTTTTGTGAGGTTTAAAGACTCATTTGATATTCTTTTTCATTAAAATCTTAGAAGTGCGATTAGTGATCCTATGGATATAAGGAAGAGAAATTAAAGTTTAGGGTTGAGAATTGGGTCGGGTTGCTTGAAATTATGATAAAGGGAAGCTCGAAAAGTTTTGTTAATGAGGGATAAGGGATAACCATTAGTTAGGAGGGCGTTAGTGAGGAGGGATCTTTCTTTAGTTAGATGTTGGGGGCCATAAATCCAAATAGATTTGGTAAAGAGAGTTTTAAGAATCACTGATTTTTGAGCTGGGTTGTGGTGTGATTGGGCATGTAGATTTTTGTTGGTATGAGTATTTTTTTGATACACTTGCTGAGAAAGGGAATTGTATGGTTGATGAGTGACTAAGATGTTAAGAAAAGAAAGGGAGTTGTCATGTTGGATTTCCATTGTAAATTGTATGCAAGGAGAGATATTATTTAGGTGGTTATGAAAGTTGTGGAGGGAAGGGAGACCATGTGGCCAAATTATGATGGTATTGTCCACAAACCTAAACCAACATTTAAGCTTTAAGGATAAACTGTTAAGGGATAAGGCTTTAAAGTGTTCCATGAATATGTTGGCAACCACAAGGGATAAAAATGACCCCATAGTCATGCCTTCAATTTGTTCATAGAATTTGCTTTTGAAACAAAATAACGTGGAAGCAAGGCAAATTCTAATGAGATTTAGGGTTTCACATTCAACTAATTTATAAATGATTTCAAGGGATTTAGGGACACGAATTTTGGTGAATAGGGAGACCACATCAAAACTAGCCATGGGATCTTGTTCATCAAGATGGAAATCATGATATTTTTGGACAAAATATTTAGAGACTTTAATAAATGAGGGGGTTTGACTAGTGAATGGTTGAAGCATGTCTACTAGGTAACAAGATAAGGTTTGAGCTAGGGATACAATATAATTGACTATGGGTTTGAGGTGAATATCCTTCTTATGGAATTTAGGTTGGCCATAAATTTAAGGGGGTTGAGGATTAAGAGAATAATGCACTTTTTGATTGAGGAGTTGAGAGAGGAGGGTATAATGGCATTGGTGACTAGATTGGTGATTTTAATAATAGGATTCTTAGTAAGAGGTTTATAAGAGGAGGATGATAAATGATCTAATGATTTTGATTCGTAATCAACATAGTCCATGATTATAGTAGCATTGTCTTTATCGGCTTTAAGAATGACAATATCCTTGTTAGTGTTAAGTCTATGAAGGGCCATGAGTTCATATTTAGAAAGGTTAGGCTTAGGGAGCTTGGTAGATTTGACAATTCAGGAACAATCTTGCTTGATCTCTTCAACTTCATGAGAGGGGAGGTATTGGGCAATGGATTCAATAGAGTAGAGAATGTCCTTGATGGGTAGGCAATTAGGGACTTTTACAAAATTGAGTCCTTTTTGAAGTAGCTGATAAGAGGGATAGTCAAGGGTAGTTGTTGATAGATTGATTGTTGTGGATGAGGAGAGTAAATCATGAAAGGAAAAACAATGAGGGGGAGGAAGGGGTCAAATTCAGGTTGCAGAAGGTTTAAGAGATATGCAAGTGGCATAAATTGGATTAATGCTAACATTAATCATCATTAGAAATATATTCTTATAAGAGATATTGCATTTGATGATGATGACAAAAGAGGATCCACAGGAGATGGAAGGAGTAATACCTTGGTTGGTGATGGGGGAGGTGTGTGGGCTCGAAGGGGAAGAAGGTAAAAGGAGGTAGGGAGACTCAAACTGAACAGACGGGGCATTACTAAAAGAATGAAGATCAAGATCAAATGTGTGTGTAGAGAAAGGTGAGGGATCAAGAGAAGGGAGGCGGATATAGATGAAAAGCGCATAATTAGGGTGTTGTGATCGAATTATTGAGTTAAAATAAGATCAGTGTGGGGGTGGGAGTCCACTACATAGGAGCTTATTAAAATTAGGGTTTATAAGATCCCATTTCAGATCATTCATTAGAGGAGAAATTATAGGGTTTAGACTTGCTGTAAGTTGATAATGCCAAGAGTGATTAGGACCTAGGTTGGTTCTCAAGGGCTCTATAAAATTCCATATTTCTATGGTAAGTCCTACATTGTGAAAACTGTGAAATCCATTCAAGCCAAACTCAAATACATATAGCTAACACTAATTATAACTGCCTTAATAAATATACTATAACAAAGCATTCCCACATCACTAATCACCTCAGCTTCTTTGACCAAGCTAAGGTCTTAGCCTCCACACCTTATTACTCTTCCCAGCTCATTAGGAAATCTCTTTAAATAGAAAAACATCTTAACACTTTTAATCAGGAAGATGGTTATAAACTCAATGAGTTGTAGAAACATTTAATCCATGATCTCGATCATTAACAATCCTCAATCCATTTCTTCCATCCCTCTATCTTTATTCTTTGTCCATATCTTTATTAAATATTTTCCTCTTAATCTCATTATCTTCCCTTATTAATCCTAGGATTTGGGACAAACACTAGAGTAGCACAGGGATAACTTGTTCTTGTCTTTCTTGTGAGAGGAAGGCTAGGATTTTGTATCATTTGGAAACCTTAGTACTACTTGGGGTGCTTGATGTGGAGAAGATAAAGGGACACTATCTTGTTTCTTTATGCACATTTGTATGATGCAAGTGTAGGCGCCAAAGAGGAATTAATGGTGTGTATAATTTCTTGTTGTGAATCTTTGGTGGAGTGACCAACTTTGGTTGGTTGTGATTCCAAGCTAGGGGAAGTTGGTTGTGAGGGTTTGTTTTTTATGGTGGATGTCGTAGATAGGTTTGGAGAGCATGACTTGGACCAACTTATATTATGTTGTTGGTATATATATATATATATATACTGATTTGATATAACAACTAGCATAATTTGTTAAGTGATTTGACAAACATGTAGAAGCTAAGTGGGTAGATGGTTGTAATAAATCCATTGTAATAAGTTATTTTTAGATATGGATTATGTTGGGAAGTGTGCCCTATGGAATGGAAACATTGTTCACTTGAAGTACATTTGTTCAAAGCTTATTTTCTTGGACTACCTTGCGTATGTGGTTAAAATGAAGTGAAATATTTTTTGCTTTCATTTATATTTCAAATTCAACACTAATTTCTTTCATTTATATTCATATTCAATGCTAAGGTTAGTAGTTCACAGGAAATAAAAGTGAGAAACCTTAAGGTTGAAGTCAAATTTCTAAATTTGCAGAAAGAGGTGTTCCAAAATTTTTTAACACAGTTCTCTACAACACTATGTCCCCATGTTTCTTAGGTAAAGTTTCAAAGGAAAACGTAATCCAAATGAACCAGAAAGATTTTGCTTGTTGAATCTAGGACCATCCTAACCTAGTAAGCTAGTGTGGCATTTTCTCTTGGTTTGACAATGATATTGTTTTTTTTCTTTTGTTATTTTAGAGGTATCATAGAAGTTATGAATACAACTCATGGTATTTTTTATATAACATTTATTTGCTAATAGGATTAGTAATAAATCATCGACAAAATGGCCATTGGCCATTTTCCTATTACTAGTGTCTAGAAGAGGAATATTGCACACATGCGACATTTCGGCAATTCATCCAATAAAGTGTCATCAACATAAAGAATGCATCTCACCACAGACATCCTCAACATATCTAGAACACAACATGAGTCCACAAGTGCCAAGAAGCAGTGAAAATAAGGGGTAGTGCGGGTATTACACAATTGAACCGCGCTATAGCGCCGGTTACCTGAACAATGCCCATGCTACACCCGTGCGAATTTTCTTTCGATAGCCCCATTACTGTCAAAACGATGGGACCACTCATGCCCAACGACACATTAAAGACTCAATCCTCCCCAAGGATCAGAATTCGGCTCTTCACACACTTGGGGGAATTAATCAACCACCCTTGTGTACCTTGGAACTAGTTCATGAAGGAGGAGAGTTCACATTTGGATCTAGTTGTTTGATGACTACCTTTTGGCGTATAAAATGAATCCATTGGCATGCATTTGGTAGAGAGAAATTAGAGCAAGGTTATGTTGTTGGATTTGAGTTGGAGCTTGCTCATAGCCCACCATTTCCTACCATTGTGAGCATTCCCAAGCTTGCTTTCCACCTACTATCAAGGGGCAATTGTTTCTCTCCATTGTTCTTCCTCCTGCCTAGCATTTAGTTTGGACAAGAAAGGACGCTCTAAGGGATATTGTTGGCTTCCCTAGAATCCTTCACCTCCTAGGTGTTGTACAACTATTCCATTGAGAAATACAAGAGTGGTTTAACATATCTTTGGTTGTTGTTGAAGTTTGCATTCTCCCCCCATCTCTTTCATTTTTTTTAATCAATATTTTCATGTTTAAATGTGAACTACACTAACAATCTCTTGCAGAATCACTTGGAGGAATACCACCAACCACTAAAAAGGGGCTCCAAGGACTGAGGCCTTGAAACAACCTACAAGGATTAGCCCCTTACCAAGTAGAAGAGTGCATTTGTGCAATTTTTTCCACAACAGTTTTAATGGCGACCATATTTATTTTTGTTCATTTCCTTTTAAACTAGGTTGTTTTTTGCTAAGGAGCTAATTCTAGGTATTTGTCACTTGCAGGAGATCAGGTATTCCACCTCTTGCTTCGAGAATTTGGCCCCATCACGACCTCATTTAGTTTTTCGCAGTGGTGTGGCTCTTGATGTCTCTGTCGTGCTAATAGCGCGGAATCGACTCTGATAGTCGCACACATAGCGCAGGTTACCAGTGTTAGACCCGCGCTACACTGCTCATCGCACCTGCGCGGAAGGTTAGTGTATTACCTGTGCTACATGTTGATGTATTTGTAACTTCGGAATGTATTTCATATATGTATATTGTATTCCTATAGAGATGTTATTATTCCTCTATACGGAAGTGTTTGTATTAATATAGAGATGTTATTATTCCTCTATACGAAAGTGTCGTAACTTATACTTGATGGGTTATTAGACCACCTTGTTGGGGTCGGCCCTGTATAAGTCATGTGCGTTAAAGGGTTATTAGACCACCCTATTGGGGGTTGGCCCTGTCAGCATTATGTTATGTGGTTAAATTAAGGCCGACTTAGTAAAGGTTATTAGGCAAGTCAAGTCAAGTATAAATAGAGTGCAGGAGGCATTCTATTTGATCATTCACTTTCTCACTCTTACACTCATTGGAGAGTGGCACACTAGTGGAGGAGTAGAAGCTGCTGCTAGGAGTATATCTCTTATGCTTGGGTTGTATCATTACTCTATCTATCTCTGAGGAAGTTGCGGGGTTTTTCACCTTCTTGGTTTTCCTCGGTGAAACTCTGTGTCTCTTGTGTGCTTGCATTATTGTGTCCATGATTGATATGCTGTAAATGCTGTTCTCTTAGTTAAGATCCTAGATCAGATTGAAGTAAATTTTGAAAAACTAACATGGTATCAGAGCTAGCATGAAAGAAGGCATGGTATGGCATTTATGACACTTGTTGCACTTGCGAAGCTAGGGCTTGATATAGCAAAAACCAGTCATCGTAGCACTTTCGCTATAAATACATTTCGGCGAGGTTTCAAGATCTGAAAATATTACAGGTCGAATATAAGATCCCCATGTACCTTGTGTCCAAAGGAAAGCCTCTAATTTGTTCTACTTTGTGATTTATGATCAGTACAAGTTAGGGTTTCTGCCTCATCCAGATCTCAGTCATAAACATGTGACTTAGGAAAAAAGGTCACAACTTGGGCTAGGAAGCTCCAAATGAAATTTCGTAAAAAGTGACAGGTAGGGCACGGACTGTACTTTCTCAGGTAAGTTTTTTTAGAGGCTGAAACTGAACCAGTGAGACGTGGCAGGCCGTACAAGTTTGCTCTTCTGTTTTATCCCATAAACATGTCACGTTGCAACACTTGGCATAACTCTCTCTCAGAGAATCCAATTGAGGTCAGACCTGTGGGGTTGGAAATATAACAGGTCAGGCTACCACAGGAAGAATTTTCAAACTCTGTAGATCTGAAATGTCAGAGTTACACCAGAAACAATCAGGTGCATATTTCTGTCAAAACAAAATTTGATTTTGAGCACCTTCATTCATGGCTCCATGAATTTGGGGTTTCAGAGAATGTTGGAATTTTTTTATATCGGAGACCACGGCTGGATGCTCTTCATCAAAATCGAAATTTAGAGACCAAGATCGAATTTTTTTGTTGGGCAGAAGGCCGGGCTTATTCAAACCCTAGTTCAGGATCTTGATCAGAAAGGTGAAAAATTAGGGCTTCTGCAAAAGTTGGAATTTCTGAATTCTGTGACCACGGGTGGAAGCTCCTCATAAAAATTGAATTTTAGAGCTTTGGATCAAACTATTTGGTTGGGTGAAGCTCCGAGAAACTCAAACCCTAATTCAGGGTCCTCCCTTGTGAATCCGGAAGATTGAAAAGCAAATTTGTGGGGTGAAACTTTGTAGTTTTCAAATTCTGAGTATACCAGGTTGATCAGCTCATCAAGGCACATCTTTCTATCATTTTAGAAGTTTGAAATTCAAAGTTTGAATTTTTAGGGTTTCCCTGACAAACCCTAATCCAGCTCCAGATCCAGTTTCTGCAAATCAAGTGGATTGGGTTAATCCTAGAAGAGAATGGATTGGTCACCTGCATAAGTGAAGAAGTTCCTGTTTCAGAGGGAGATGAGGCTAAGGCCTTACATAAGAAGATTACAAGCAATCTCGACAGGTACAACTTATAGGTGTGTTTCAAAATCCGTTCATGATTAAGTTTATGGTATGTTTTTCTTCATTAAGGTTAGTACAATCTTGATTAACTTTAGATTTGTCGTATCACCTTAATAAAAATATAAATGCATGATATAAGATATTCATTGATTAGGGTTTTGACACTTATGATTGTACTAATGAATTGTTGTGTTGTATGGGGTTGATGTTGTCCACTAACATGAAAGGTACATCAAGAAAGACAAATCATGTTCTAGTTCAAGAACATATGACCATGGTGACATGAAGACAAAGATTCATCCATTTTCATGGATCACATAGAAGATCTACTTACGAGGTATGTATAACTTGGTTTTATAATGGTTAACCTATGAGATATGCAGGTTACTAGCACAAGTCATTGAAGAGAACAAGAAGACATTATGCGGGTATGTTAGACATAACTAGCTAACATGCTAATCCAGGTATGTTTTTCCTATATCAAGTTAGAATCCTACCTTGTGTTAAGATCTTATATTGTTATATGATTGATAATAATTATTCATGAAGTTAGAAATGTAAGTAATCAAGGGTTTATGCATATTATGTCTCTTACCTTGATTGATGATATGACTAACCAGGAAAGTCCTTTGGTCAAATAAGAATATGCATGAGTAAAAGAAGTATTCCCTGAAACCTTGAATACTAATGTTTATTATCTTGTGTTTTGAAATGATCATGACTGTACATGTTTAAGATTATTGTGTTTTGATAGTATTGGGATTATACTAATGAATGTATGTATGAGACCTCGAGGATAACATAATGATGATACTAGTAAGTATGCATAAGAGACCGAGGATGGATATAAGTTCAAGGACAGGTAATCGAGGAAGCAAAGATCAAGAGGGGGCACACTCCATTAGTTACTGCAAGGAAGCAAATATTGAGAGGGAGTCCACCCTACAAACCAAACAAAGATAAGTATTTGAATTGTCATTTCTTGCATATTTGTTTGTTTAAATAATATTGTTTAATGATGTATATGCTTATGTTCCTAGACTTAGGGTGTGTATTATGCATATTAGAATAATTGCATTAATGAACATTATACTACTAATATGCATGTGATGGGTAAGTGGCCTATGGCACTGTATAACATTCCATTGCTACTTATCTAGAATGAAACCTCTTTGCTGACATGTTGGGAGTAGTGCAAACTCTTAACAATGTTTTGGTAGAGATTGGAAGGCATCTAGAAAGTTACAGGATATGGATAAATGTTGTATTGAAGCATTGGCTAAAATAATTGCATGACTGTATGACATATTTCTTTATGTGTAAGAATTTGTTCTGAAAACTGTGAGAAGTTTCTAATCATGCAATTTAACTTGTTTTGTAGGAAAGATCGTATACGAGCACCTACAAAAGAAGGACTACAACATTTGTTCCAACAACAAAGTTATCTATTGAAGATATTGAATATATTGAAGTTCCCAAGATCCGGGAAGAATGCCATGATCCGTCGATCATGAAGAATGATGTTTCGGATGTGGTCCCAAGACCTGAAGGGAAGTCTGTTGTGACTTCCAAGTGGATCTATAAGATCAAGCATGCGGCAGAAGGAAACATAGAGAAATACAAAGCAAGTGATGAAATGGAAGATACACCAGATGGATGTCAAGACAGCTTTCTTGCTTGGTGTTCTTCAGATTGATGATACTTCGAGGAAGAAGTGATGGGACACATTTGTAGGAGCCATTCCAAGCATGGTGAAAGGAGGATCCTTCCCATGGCTGTGGATGTAAGCGTTGTGTGATGAGCATCAGGACGATGCTCCAATTACTGCTTTGTATATGCATCATGTTGGATGTTGGATATGATCAGTTGGATCATGTATTTGTATATGCATCATATTGGATGCTTGATATGATCAGTTGGATCATGTATTTGTATATGTATCAGGTGGATCATGTACTTGTATATGTATCAAGTGCATACATTGTATGATCAGGTGGATCATGTATGATGACATGTATCAGGTATATACTTTGTATTCATCAGGAGGATGCAGTGTATGATCAGGATGATCATGGATGATGAGCTTCAGGGTGTTGCTCCAAATGATATGCATCAAGATGATGTTGTGATGATGATCAGGATGATCATGTGATGATGTATCGTCAGATGATTGGGTCCTTGATGTACCTGACGAATATGAGACCAGATATTTGCTTTGCGGTGAACACCTTGAGCAAGTATTTGACAGATCTGAGACATGTTCACCTGATAGCTGCAAAGCATATTCTGAGGTACCTAAAGGGTACAGTTGACTATGGGCTCAAGTATGAGGCGAATTAAAAGTTTAACCTGGAGGGTTATGTTGATTCGGATTGGGCAGGCAGTGCCATTGATCGGAAGAGCACTTTGGGGTGCTGCTTCAGTATGGGATCCAATATGATCTCTTGGTTTAGGAGGAAGCAGTCCTGTGTGGCACTAAGTACAGCCAAAGCAGAGTATGTCGCAGCTTGTTCGACTAGTTTTGAGGTAGTATGGCTTAGGGAGCTACTATTTGATTTATTTTGATCTCCAGCTGAGTGCTACTTGTATATATTGCGACAACCAGAGTTGTTTGAAGTTGTTAGAGAACCCAGTGTTCCATGACAAGTCGAAGCACATTGAGATCAAGTTCCACTATATCAGGGATATGGTGCAGAGAGGAGAAGTGAAGCTCCTGTATGTTGCGACAGACGAGCAGATAGCCGATGTGTTGACCAAGCCACTAGCCAGAGTAAAGTTTGAGTACTTCAGAGAGAGACTTGGTGTACTTCAGATCGAGATTCCTTCCAAGGGGAAGTGATGAGTCCGGAGACACAGATGCACATGAGCCATTCTCACATAGTGGTAGGTAGATCCTCCTATAGTGCAGATGTAAGGGCTGGGGCCATTCTCACATGGTGGTAGGTAGGTCCTCCCATGGTGAGATGTAAGGGCTATTGGGATTTTCCGACATGATGGTAGGCAGTTCCTCCCATGGTGACATGGTGGTAGGAGAGTCCTCTCATGGTCGTTGATGTAATTGCCGAGCTATTCCGACATGATGGTAGGTAGGTACTCCCATGGTGACATGGTGGTAGGAGAGTCCTCTCATGGTCGTTGATGTAATTGTCGTGCCTTTCCGACATGATGGTAGGTAGGTCCTCCCATGGTGACATGGTGGTAGGTAAGTCCTTTTATGGTCGTGATGTAAGTGTTGTGCCTTTCCGACATGGTGGCAGGTAGTTCCTTCCATGGTGACATGGTGATAGGAGAGTCCTCCCATGGTCGTGATGTAAGTGCAAAGCCATTCCCGGATGGTGGTAGGTAGGTCCTCCCATGCTGGTGTATATAAGTGTTGTGTGTGTATATCTGGGTTGTGCTCGGTGGGACTATGAGGTGATCTACAGACGATGATGTGACAGTAGGGTACACAGGTTTTGCAGAGGCATGTAATCAGTCCTAAGATGCTCTTGCAGGTTTTGCAGAGGCAGTGTAATCAGTCCTGGGAGATCTTGCAGGTTTTGCAGAGACAGTGTAATCAGTCCTGAGGTGTACCTACTTGATGGCTTGCTCGCTGAGATGACATGATTAGTATGATCATGAGTATCAAGATGATACTCTGTGGCCGTGGACAGGTTGTGCATAGGCATGTAAGAGGTCTTGGGAGATCCGATAGGTTGAGGTGTGTGCTCGTAATCAGTCCTGGGATGCTCTTTTGAGGTTTTGTTGACTCACGTAATAAATATTGAGGATTCCACAGTATGGCCAGTGATGATGAAGACCTACAGGCTGTGGGCCTACATCTAGGATGAAAAAGGGCTGGCTCTGTAGAACTTCCTATGACGAGTAGATTTGATATTGATTGAGATAGCAGCAGCAGTGACGATGACGGTGATTCGATGACGATGATCAGTGACGATGATCCAGAGAAGAAGACTTGTGCTAGAATACATGTGTCGAGAAATACCTTCCTAGTTAAGAGGGAGTGTTGATGTATTTGTAACTTCAGAATGTATTTCATATATGTATATTGTATTCCTATAGAGATGTTATTATTCCTCTATACGGAAGTGTTTGTATTACTATATAGATGTTATTATTCCTCTATACGGAAGTGTCGTCATTTATATTGTAAGTGTCGTAACTTATACTTGATGGGTTATTAGACCACCTTGTTGGGGTCAACCCTGTATAAGTCAAGTGGGTTAAAGGGTTATTAGACCACCCTTTTGGGGGTCATCCCTGTCAGCATTATGTTATGTGGTTAAGTTAAGGACGACCTAGTAAAGGTTATTAGGCAAGTCAAGTCAAGTATAAATAGAGTACAGGAGGCACTCTATTTGATCATTCACTTTCTCACTCTTACACTCATTGGAGAGTGGCGCACTAGTGGAGGAGGAGAAGCTGCTGCTAGGAGTATATCTCTTATGTTTGGGTTGTATCATTACTCTATCTATCTCTGAGGAAGTTGCGGGATTTTTCACCTTCTTGGTTTTCCCCGGTGAAACTCTGTGTCTCTTGTGTGCTTGCATTATTGTGTCCATGATTGATATGATGTACATGTTGTTCTCTCAGTTAAGATCCTAGATCAGATTGAAGTAAATTCTGGAAAACTAACACTACAACGCGTCTGTTTTGTATTAATCCACGTGGTCTGCGCGACAGAGTTTGGTTTAACCGCGCTATTGTTGTTTATTTGCTTTTTATCTGCATAGGTTTGGCAGCTCAATTGCTGCTTACGAGTGAACTTAAATTAAGGGTAATTCACTCAATTACTTAATTTTTTAGTAATTAGTGCACCTAGACTAAGATTAGGAAGTAAAGAGTACATATCTCTTGAAACTTACCTAGGTAACGAACTTTGAGGCTTTCAACAGGCCCCATTGTTGTCACTAGTATTCAAGACCATTTCTTGTATATGCATTAATCGACATATTGTTTTTAGTAGTATTGCTATTGTAGACAACACTTTTTGCACATAAGCAAGGACCTAAAGACACTTGTCCCCCGAAGTATGATCTTCAACTCGCACTTCATGTGAGCTTGGTGAATTAGAAAAATGGTAAGAAGTGTAAAATACCTTCATTGCACACTTGTCTATTAGTTATAAATATTTGATTTTACAAAGCATCATGAGCATCTCTTAGAGTTAAAAGTACACATTGCTTGATATACCCTTTTAGTTAATTTGCCAATAAAATCGTTTTTTTCTTTCATCACATAAGTTTGCACCACTAGCACACAATAAGAGGCATAAATACTCTTCCAATCCTATTATGCTCTTCACCTCACACTTCATGTGAGCTTGGTGAATTAGAATGGTAGGAATTGTGGAATACCCCTCTTACACTCCATAAGTGAAACATTCAAACCCCTTGAAATCAACATTGTAATTGTCTTAACCAACTAAAATCCTCCACAAGAGGTCACAAAACAATATTTTAGTTAGGTAGGATTCATTGGGCTAGGCATCCATTAATGCCCACCAATCTAGTTTCATTAGTGATATTTTGAAACATAGCATTGTTGTCTCATAGGGTACTTATACAATCCTGCTATAAGCAAGTGTTAAAAGAAAACCCAGATCAAAAGTGCACCGTCACCAAGGAGGTGAACGCCGAGGTATAGCTGCCCTGCTCTCCCCTACAAGCCGCTCAGCTTGTTGTAGGGAGACGACACTATATTGTGTAGGTCGAACCACTTATTCACACTTGACTCAAGGTATCTTAGTGGCCCAACTTAGGATATCACCAATGAGCAATTGTGAGTGCAATTGACTCCTGGAGTTAGCTATTGTCGTTGGGAGGTGTTGCCAAGTCTTCTTGATTGGATCATTGGCCCCATTGTTGGTAGAACTAGCTCTTTGTTACCTCCACTAGTCGATTGGTGAGTGGATACCATTACCACCATCAATTGTGCTTTTGGGAGGCCTAGTTACATTTGAGAGGAAGGGCGTTAGGTCTTCTAGGAAATTTACATTTATTTTCTTTTTAACTACAAGTTCACTAAAGTCATAATAAAAGAACCTACATGTGGGGACTCATGCACTAAAACCGATATTGCACATATCACTCACTTATCGCACCATTTTGCATCTGTTGTGGTTGTCATATTTTTGCATTTGTTCAAATTGTGTTTATTCCACTATCACTCTCATATTGACACAAAGCCTTCACCATTAATAAACAAAACAACATCCTAAGACAGTCTCATAGACTGCAAGGCCTATATTCTCTCTCTAGGGGTGTTTTGACACCTTCCCCCCATAACACACATAGAGGGAATTCAAACCGGGGTCATTCTCAGGCCGCATTGATAGGATCATCTGGTCGAGGCCAAGCCTCGCTAGGTACATTTTCTCCGCTCAGAGAAACTATTATTTACACTACTTCTTCTCTCATCGGAAGCAGTGCCTGTTGGCTTCTCCCCAAGGAGATACTTCGGTTCCATTTGACCCATCCTCTCTCATAGGAGGTCAATCGTTGTTTGCAACGTCACCCGGGTCTCCCCCTTGTGGAAATAATATCCCACATACAATGGCAAGACTAGTTGTCCCTACTTTACCATTTATGGCTAGTTTAAATATACCCGATTTGGCCAAACTAAAAAATGACCCCATTTCTCATGATGCGACATGGTCGGCTATGCCAGACAAGCTTCCTTTTGACATTCCCAAATTCGAAGGAAAATAGGGAGAGGATCTCGCCAACCGCGTTATGTCTTTCCACTTATGGTGTTTATCTAACATAGTGGATGACCCTATGAGGGTTCGCTTATTCCAACGTACTCCCACCAGAACAACAACAAAATGGTACGTAAACCTAGAAAGTGGCACCCATTCCACGTTTGCGGCATTGGCCACCACATTTATTACATACTTTCAACTCCCAATCCGACATGATATAGGCCTCGAAATTATCACTGATTTTCGTCAAAATACTTCCACCCACATCGCGGACCACATCCATGAGTGGCGTAGATTCCGCACACTATGCAAGATCGAAATACAACCTCCCTTTTTGTTGGATTGGTTTATCAAATCACTCCAACCTGCCATAGCTAAAGATGTCGCCACCTCCATGCCACAAAGCGAGGAAGAGGCTATTATGAAAGCACATCATTTCGACCTCATATATGCACAATCTGGATACCTTTACATAATCCTCCCTGATGCCCCACGACATCGGTCGTTGGATCCTACACCTTTGGGCTCGTTTCATTCGGCGAATGGGATTATTGGATCCATTTCCCATTTAGGAAAGTTTCCTCCCACCACATCGATGCCATTCAACATGGTTCTGTATTACCCATCCATGCCACCTGCGTCGGTACCCCCTACACCGGTACCAACACCATCAGTTGGTTAATTACAATATGGACCATACAGTCCTACCTACCCTAACGTTAGCCAAGCGATGACAGTTCCCACACTGCTAATGACGCAAGTCGCTCCTACATCCACCTCTTATGGAGCGCAAACGACATTTATCCCACCACCGGGATATAATCTGTATTACCCTTTCCCATGGCCAACTGGTCAACCACCTTCCCCCCACATGGGGGTTAACCTAGTTCAACCTACTTATGTTCAACAAGCTCAATAATTCAAGTATTTGAACGCCACAAACCCACATAATCCACAGAATCAGGGGAAGAAGAAAGGTAAGAACAAAAAAAATTAGCAGCCGGGGCAAGGGGGCAATCCCCCCCAGCAAAACCAAAACACATGTGATCCAAATGCAGGGACTAACAATCCCCCCAAACAAGGGAATAATCCTCCCCTGAGAACCAATTATTGTTGCTCCATTTGTCGCGATTATGGTCATTACACACATCATTGTCCTCTTATCGCCGATTGTCAACAGTTAATGGAATCTAAAAAGAAGATGGTGACAAACCCTCCTCAGCCACCGAATCCTCCCCAACCACAAACAACAGTGTTACGACAACCCTTTTCCAATCAAGGGGCAGTTACACAAGAACAAGATCCTCGCCCACCCGGTGACGGCTATTTCCAAAATCTCTATACGCTGGATATAAATGTTCAGACACGAGCCAAGGGTTATGATGGGCCTTCCACCCCCCAAGTGGAAGACATTTCTATCCCCTCTGGGGGCCCTATGCAAATACCACGCCCGAATACTGAACATATCCCATGGATTCCAAAAGCTCCACTCATGTGTACACCTAATAACTCCCACATGAAAGCTGCCCACAATTACAGTATTGTAGATGGCTTGGCTCAGTTGCCAGCAGTTATGTCCACATTGGAAGTGCTACAGGCTTTCCCAACACAAAGAAAGGCATTACTCAATGCACTCAGTGCTATTGACCCTATTACCTAACCCAATATCTAATTTAGTAGAAACCGTGAAGCCTAAAGTAGGGGGCATCAACCATCGAGAGTTAAAAGCCCCAGCTATGATCAATACTCCTAATCAAAGGGTCACACCTCCGTGTTCTCTTTGTAGGCAACAAGGTCACGTAACCAATCTATGTCCTACTTTACCGGAGCTAAGAAATTTGCTTTATACTCCCGTTAGCATCACCCACACTCCACCGACGATAAAGGGGGCACTTATCCCTCACCCACACCTAAGTCCAAAACATTGCGTACAAACCATGCATGTTCCATATGTGCTCATTATGGGCACTATATGCATCATTGCCCCGAACTCCCACTATACCAAGAGGCCTATGAACTCACAATTGAGGAACCTCTCTCCCCGAACTAGGAATCCACATCTATTAATGTGGTCACCACGTCACTAGTACCGTCAATCGCCCCTCTCATAGAAGTTGCATCAGCTGTCGAAACCATGATAGAGCCTACAATGTCGCAAGAACCATCTATTCTTATGACAATGTTGCCACAATGAATACTCGTCATGTGGACATTCCACCCATATGCTTCCTCTTAGCGCCATTTCATGCATAATGGGGCAAATAAACACCCAGAAAGTCCAAGAACGCTTCCGTCCACGTGTACCAAGACCTTGCTGATCTTGTGGAGAGATCACTCACTTCTCATTTCAATGCCCCATTTTGCATGCCGAACGAGAAGCTCGTGTTGAACTATTGAGACTGCAAGGTCAACTTGCTCCCCTCCATGCGACCTCGCAAAGGGTACAACCGAGGAGGTAACACCTACCTTACCGCACACCATTGATACCACATCATCTTTGGATGGTTTACTCACTAGTGACGATTCATTATCTTCCGACGAAGAATTGGATCCTTCGCAACCATCGCATGTTGCATAAACATCATGGAAATGTGCGCTATGTTTCTGGTTATTATTTCTGCATCGTCAATACCTTGGTCATGTTCTTTAATACACTTGGGTATGTGCGTCGTATGTGCATGATTACGACTGAGACATGCATGAGACTCTTGTTTTTCCATTATAAGAAAAAGACTCCATGCCTCAGCAATGGTGTCAGGACTCTCTCATAGGTATCATTTCTAAACTGGCATATAGGCAATGTTTTCCCTCTGCTTAGAATGCACTTACCAATATTCCCGCTGATAACTATAGGGACCTAAATTCCAGTCTTGATGTGCCATCAATGTCATAATTGGAAATAGCATGATTTCCCATGGGTGTGTGTATAATTGCCATCCCAGTCCTCAATTGACACCCATGATGTCGATCCCCCATAAGTATGAGGAATATGATCCAGCTTGAAAATATCATCCCTTAGAGTATCATTTCATAGTTGTGCATTTAATCCACCAAGTTGATCTCATCAGATTCCTTGGCACATGTTACGAGAACAATTCATAGAGCCCCCTCATAAATCCATGAGCAATTTACCTTCCACAATCTTCCTCGTACCATCACCCCCGCAAAGACACCTATGGGGCCCTCACCCTCTGAAGTAACCAGTTCCATTCAGTTATCCCACAGGCATACACTGCATGGCATTGTTTCATGGGGCACCTGTCTTTGCGTCTGCAAGTTACCCTCCACTTCATTTTGGAAAGCGTCCCCCAACTCACTCAAAACCACAGGGACTCCTCCCATCATCTAAATGATCCCCCGACACACCCAAAACTGTGGGGATCCCACCATTATTCTTTATGTACAAACAAGTTCCCTCATCACCTCACATTGAGGGAACACCGTATTATTTTGGCAGCAATCCATGGTCGCCTTTGATCGATGTATTTGAGTCTCCATATGTTCAACAATATTTTTTTTTCGGTCACCATTACCCTTCGTTTTGTGTCCCATCAAATCCCTTTCACTTGTAGTTTTTATTCGCCCATTTCAATCTGTGTTGTTTTGAAAGAAAAGTTGCCGCCCCCACTCCCCATGTTTACATTGATCAAAGGAGGTTATGAGCCCCACGCTTATCAACCAGTTGTGTGTCAGGTTTGTCCGTCCACCAGTTGGTTACAATATGATCCCAGTTCTCAGGATAGGAGTCTTGTCCTATCATGTACTTCATCTCTCGTCGATGTCTAAACATATATTCCAAGAGTTGCAGTAGTTGCAGTTGTACCTTGGGGTCCCTTTCAAACACTATAAGTGATCACCTTGAACTTAGTAGGGAGAGTCGTTATGAAGGTAGCAGTGTTCACATTTGGAAATCATGATAGTAGTCGATTCGGTACGGTGAAGCCCTCAGGAAGATTTACATACCAAGTTTAGTCGCCCACCATAGTGGTTTCATCATGGTCACCAACAGTTCCACTTCTTCAATATTTCGCAACAAATTCAGGGGAATTTAATCTAACATGGATTGAAGCCACCTTCATCCATGTCCCAACAATATAGTAGAGTCGACACCTTTGTCCTCTCTCATTGTAATCACTTTGACAACATTTCACGAGCATGGATATTCCCGCCTCGTTTGTATAAAAACTATTCTTTATTACAGCTCCAACGATCGTCACCAACACTCTTCCCCCATGGGAGAACCATATTTTTTCTACATATGCTTCATCCAACAGAACATGAGAGAAACAACAAAAAACATGATGCATTATCGGGTCTACAGTACCCTCCGAACCTCATACATCAGGGGGCATCTGTGAACGCCTAAAAGTCACACACATGCGACATTTCGACGATTCATCAAGTAAAGCGTCATCAATGTAATAAATGCATCTCACCACAGGAATCCTCAACAGATCCAGAACACAACATGAATCCACAAGTTCCAAGAAACAGTTAAAACAAAGGGGTAGCATGGGTATTATAAAGTTGACCCGCACTATAGCGCAGGTTACTTGAACAATGCACGCACTAGACCCGCGCGACTTTTCATTCAATAGCCGCGCTACTGTCAAAACGACAGGACCACTCACGCCCAACGACGCATTAAAGAATCAATCCTCCCCAAGGATCAGAATTCGACTTCTCACACACTTGGGGGCATTAATTAACCACCCTTGTGTACATTGGAACTAGTTTATGAAGGAGGAGAGTTCACATTTGGATCTATTTGTTTGATGGACACCTCTTGGCCTATAAAAAGAATCTATTGGCATGCATTTGGTAGAGAGTAATTAGAGTAAGGTTATGTTGCTGGATTTGAGTTGGAGCTTCCTCATAGCCCACCATTTTCTACCATTGTGATCATTCCCAAGATTGCTTTCCACCTACCATCAAGGGGAAAGTGTTTCTATCCATTGTTCTTCCTCATACTTAGCATTTAGTTTGGACAAGAAAGGCCTCCCTAAGGGAGATTGTTGGCTTCCCTAGAGGCCTTCACCTCCTAGGTGTTGTACAAATATTCCATTAGGCAATACAAGAGTGGTTTAAATATCTTTGGTTGTTGTTGAAGTTTTCATTCTCCCCCCATCTCTTTCATTTTGTTTTTATTAATATTTTCATGTTTGAATGTGAACTACACTAACAATCTCTTGCAGAATCACTTGGAGGAATACCACCAACCACCAAAAAGGGGCTCCAAGGACTGAGGCCTTGCAACAACTTACAAGGCTTAGCCCCTTACCAAGTGTAAGAGTTCACCTGTGTAATTATTTCCACAACAAATACATTTATAAAGCCTTGGGCCATTCAATGATAAATGAGGTAACCAATGGCCTTGATTGCAATAACGCATGAGGATGAGGTAAGAGGACATCCTTTCCTAATTGATATAAAAGGAACAAATGTATTAAATTTGACATGATTAATGGAAATAAATGTTGATGCATCCATAAATAAGGTATCATCTATATCTTTGAAATGATTACAAAAACCAACAGTCTAAAGCACAAGAAAAATGAAATGAAACTCCACCCTATCATATCTTTTTTCAAAATCCAACATGATAAGCATGAGATTGTGGTCAAGGCATATTTCCCGTTCCATCCCTTCCCAAACAATAATAACATAATCAAGAATGTACCTTCCTCATAAGAAGACACATAATTGTAGGTGGATGGCAAAATGGAGGACGTGTTCGAGTATTTAAGCAAAATATAAATCAAGGATTCTGTAGGCTGTCAACTTAAAATTTGTGCAAGATCCCCAAGTCCGGGAATAAAATTGTGCAACCCCTTGCTTATAAGTTCTCCAAATAATTTGTTAGCCAAGAATTTCTTGAAGGGGATCAGGCCCAAACAATCCATCTTGTCATGTCCCTATCTGTTAACACCCAAAAAGTGCTCACTAGCTCATTTCCCTATTCACATGACCCATTTGTCCACTTTTTCCACCATTTGAGCCTCTAAAACCTTCAAAAGGTCACAAAAAAGACCAAAACCCATTTTTTTCCACTCAAAATATGTAATTTTCCTCAAAAAATACAAAAAACCCTCAAAAGGGGTCCAAAATTCCCAAAATCAATTAAAAGGGAATAAAAATATAAAATATATTCAAAAAAGGAAAAAGAGGGAAAAAGAAACCTAAACCATTTTGGTCAATACCATTGGTTTCTTCAAACCATAATAGTATTCCCCATCACCAAAAAACTATAAAAAAGTGATAGGGGCTCCTCACTATTCATCCACTTTTCATTCTATCCTTATGCTGCCAAATTCCCTTTGAGAGCCCTTGTCTCCCTTTTCGAGTTTGAAGATCCCCATTAGAGAATTGGAGAAGAAGAGACCATTGGACATTGGAGCACCTCAACCTTGGAGTTGCTCAAACTCACCATCCTCACCATTTGAGGTAATACAAAAGATCAAATTTTCTATTTCTTGTTTCTCTCATAGATCTCATTGTTTATTGTTCTTAAATCTAGTTTTTATTTCTTTGCACATGTTAGATCAGATTTATTGTTATTTACATTTTTTTTTATTTTTACATTGAGACTACTGCTACAAGTTAGCAGGTGCAACTTTAGCACATGCTTGGTTGCAAAACCAAGCAACAGTTTTTGGCGACTCCGCTAGTTTCGAACTTTGAATCTTTGATTTAGATCTATATTTTAGTTGTTTTTTCCCTTTAATGTTGTAGATATGCCATATTATTCAGCCCCTTGCTTGCTGCCCCAACCATTGGCCTTTTCTGCAGCCTAAACAACCCAAAATTTCAATTTTTGGGTTCGTTTTTGGCGATGTTTTCCGTTCGTCGCATCGCGGCTTTCGCCACCGACAGCCGCGATTCACATTGCGGATTTCAGCCTGTTTCCCACGCTCAACATCGCGGTTTTTAGCCTCGTTTCCGTGAGTCACATTGCAAGTTTTAGCCTGATAACTGCGATCCGCCGCGCAGGTTTTGCCTATATCGTTGCGATTCACATCGCGGCTTTTAGCTCAAAAGCCGCGATCCGCATCGTGGTTTTGCCACAGATAGCCGCGATATCGACTGTTTCGTCCAGCCCATTTTTCTAAGTTTTTCTCATTTTGGCCCATTTTTTCCAGCCATCTTCCTTGCATTTTTTGGACAACCCACTGTTTTATTTTTTGCAGCATTAAAAACTCATATTTATTTCCTATTTTTTGCTTTGCTACATCATTTTAAAAAATTTTCAGTTTAGTGAAAGAAAAAGTGTGAAGCATTTTTCAGTTAGAAATTTCATATTTTACAAATTAGAACCATAATTTTAATTTGTTTTATATTTCGCCCAAGCGAGGTCATTTTTATGCCATTTGCTTTACCATAACATTTTAAAGAATTTCACATATTTTTTGAAAAGTTTTTATAAAAGCATTTACATTTAAATCGTTTTCCATATTTACATTGCTATCTACTTTGCAAGTTGAAATCCTTATTTTCTGTTGATGTATTTGTCACTTCGGAAGATATTCTTCTGTGTATTACATTTGTACTTTATTGTATATCCATTAGAGATGTTACATTCCTCTATTTGGAAGTGTCGTCATTTGTATTTGGAAGTGTCGTCATGTGCATCGACAAGTGTTGTCATTTGTATTGATGGGTTATTAGACCACCAGTGTGGGGTCGGCCCTGGTTAGCACATGTGGTTGGGTTATTAGTCTTGATTAGCAAGTCAGCCCCAGTGGATTATTGGTAGGTCAAGTTAGTGTATAAATAGAGAGGGTATGTCTCTCATTTATCTCATTCACTCACTTCTCAAGCTTGCATAGCTAAGAGAGAAAGTGGCGCACTTGTGGAAGAGGAGGAGCATCTGCTAGAGACATCTTATTGGGTTTGATCATTGTGATCTTGGTTTGTGGCTTATCTTATCTCTGAGGAAGTTGCGGGGTTTTTCACCTTCTTGGTTTTCCCTGGTGAAACTCTATCTCTCTTGTGTGATTGCTTTTGTGTCTATGATTGATATGCTATACATGTTATTCTCTTAGTGATCCTGAATGATAATTGAATGAAATTATCGAAAAATTAAAATTTTCATTTGTGAATTTTTCGCCCAAGGGATGCATCTTTGTTTAAGTGCATAACCACACCATCACACAATCTATCACAATAAATCCAAGTGAGCCTTAAAATTCTCTTAACTCAACCAACATTCTAACCCCATTTGGGGAACACCAAAAGAATATTGTAGTTAGGTAGGACTGAGGGGATAAGTATCCAAATAACACCCCTCACTCACTTATATTTTGAGACATAGTGGTTGACATTTAGGGTACCAAAATCCCTTAGTATTTATTGGCACGGTTTAAAACCAATTTGTCGGAAAGGCCTCTCCCTTAGGAGGGTCGAAGTAGCTAGACTGGTTCCGGAGACCTGAGTGGAATACCGCAATCCATTCAGTCACCAAAGGATAACTACTCGTTGCACCACCCTTGTGGGAATACAACGGTGATAGAACAAGAGCTGCAGATTCACCTTTCTGGATGTGTCATGAACGGGGTATCTTAGTGGCCTATCTTCTAGGATTGTCTACCCGGTGTCCCTCCCGGTCTACAATTCATATTGTTTGACTTGGATTTCATCACCTTGTAGAGGATATGTCTCGTTTAATCATAATACTTTTTAGTTAGGTGGTTGCATGCTCTATTACCTCCCCTTGGTCAGTGAGTCCACCATTTTCTATTTTCAGGAGCCGTTTGCATGTTGGTTTTCTGACCACATTTTTTGTTACTCCACTTACTATTGCACAACTGTTATAGTAAATATTTTGAGTTTGGTTGTTGGACTGGGTGCCATTGTTTTTTACGCTCCCCTCTTGCACACACGGTTGCATTAGGGCTTTCGAGTTTTCCACTCACCACCACCCTTTAATTTTAATAGACAACTGCCACCATTGAGTCCCCGAGACGTTCTCGGCGTTTCCGGGGTGAACCCCCACAATACGGTTCACTTGACACCACTCATCATAGATGAAGAGCATTGTCAATTGACTCCACATGTCATCGACATAGAGCCCCGTCATCCAATTCTGACGCACCTCATTTCACATCTGACTCTGAGGAAGAATCCAAAAATCCCATCTACACTGCACCCATTAGCCACATGGCTGGTACAACTTTAGACCCCTTTTTTGGAGGGACTGTTGGCGAAACATCAAGCACCCCACCACTATAATGACCACCACAGTAGCCACAACTACTACACCTCCCTTCGGTATGCCCAACATGGGACCACACCCACCTTAGGTATGCCCAATATGGGACCCACCCCTATCATCACCGCCACTACTCAGATCCCACCAATTATTGGAACCATTCCAAACCCATCTGTGACTCATGTTGCACTTGGGGGCGTTGGCCCCTCTCACACATCTTTAGGTGGAGGGCACATCCCTTTTACAACTAATATCCCCCTTGGGGGCAGTGGCCCAATTCATAATGCTACCACTAGCACTTATGCCCTAGCAACCATGTCACACCCCTATGCCAGTTTGCCATTTATGGCTAGTCTTAACCTGCCAGACCTGGCAAGGTTAACAAATGACCCAATTAGACATGACCCTACTTGGCCCCCCATGCCCACAAAACTCCTGTCAGACATCCCAAAGTTTGAAGGGAATGCTGGTGAGACCCACAAAATCATGTTATGTCTTTTCACCTATGGTGTTCCTCAAACTTCATAGTCGATGATTCTATTCGACTCCGACTTTTTCAAAGAACTTTCACTTGCTCGGTAGCCAAATGGTATATTGAGCAGCCCCATGGGACACACCCTACATTTACATCCCTCGCCTCAACTTTCCTACAATTCTTTCAACTACCCGTCCACTATGATGCAGGAGTAGAAATCCTATTGTCTTGTAGACAGAATACGGCCACCCATATCACAGATCATATCCATGAGTGGCGTAAGCGCCATAGTCTATGCAAGATCAAGCTAGATGACTGTATCTTCCTGGATTGGTTCCTGAAATCCCTCCTTCCACTCATAGCCAAGGATGTAGCTTTTGAATGACCCCATTCAGAGGAAGAAGCCATTTTAAAAGCCTAGCAGTTCGACTTGATATATGCCCAGTCTAGATATTTATACACAATATTACCTGACGCCCCGCGCGGCAATCCATCCCAGAATGACGCGCCGGGGGCATCCCATGTCGTCGATGGTATCATTAACCAAGTTATGGCACAAAAAAAACCTTTCACCATGATGAGTACCAACAACGTCCCAGACCTTTCTAGGGCCACATCTCATTATGGATCTACAACTTCGTATGCTCCAATGACGCACACCCACCAGACTCATGGACCCTCATGTCCACCACAGTGTTATGGGTAAGCACCATTAACTTATGCACCACTTCCATATTATACCAAGCAGGCTAATCAGACTCCGGTTCATCCACAAGCCCAATCAGCTTATTATCCTCAATAGGCAGCACCTCCTGCTCCAACACTTCCAATAGCTCAAGATTACCAACAACTGCAACAAGCACCAGGTCCATCTCAGGACCCTCCTACTTACTATCCACCGCAGCTTGCTCCAGTGCTTGCACGACCTCAAAACCCACCTACTGCCCAAGGGCAAGTATACACACAACAAAACCAACCCCGAAACCAAAATAACCAGCGTAACCAAGGAGGTCAACATAACCGTGGAAGAGGATGCAACCGTGGAAACAACCAATAACAAATCTAAGGTGGGAAACCACCTAATCCTCCCAATAACAATAACGTTGCTCCTGCCAATCAAAACCCTGATCGTCCACCAAAATAGGGCAAAAACACCAACTTAAGAACAAACCATCCATGTTCTTTTTGTTCGGTATATGGCCATTACACACATAATTGTCCCCACTTGGAGAAAGCATGTCAACTTTGGGCTGACGAAGCCCAACGACAAGGACACGCCGCACAACCAGCGCCACCTCCTCAGCCGCAACCCATGATATTGCAAAATCCTCTACCCAACCAAGGAGTAGTAAACACCCGTCCAATGGATCCCCCAGAAGGATCCGCTGCACCACAACAGCAAATTACCTATGCGGCAACCGATTACCAACATACAGAGTCGAACACTCACCATTTGCTAATGATGTCATCAAATGATGTCAACCTTCAAAATCGCTGAAACCAATACGGCTCAGCTCTTGAAACAACGTCCATTGATCCATCTTTGAGTACCCTCCCAACTGATCAACCACTATGTATACCTAATATACCCATGGATGGGGGGCCAAAAGCCCCTCGCTTCCCTTTAAAACGGATCAACAACAATCCTAACGCTCGTGCAGCTTCCAACTATAACATTGTAGAAGACTTAGCCCAGTCCTCCGCTGCTATGTTTGCTCTATAAGTCCTAAAAACTTGTCCTGCACAGAGAAAATTATTGTTGTCCGCCATTGGTGCCATAGACCCTAACGACTCCCATATGATGGCTTTCTACTTAGACCAAGCCAAACCACGTCTACCTTCATCACTAGCTTTCAGGTTTCTGTATCCATTCGAAACCTTGTCGTTCATCGATGTATCATCGATGAAGGTGCCTCCACCTGTGTTATGTCGACTTTTGTCTGGCAGAAACTTGGATCCCCCACACTTCAGCCATCAACTACCGCATTGCGAACTTACGATGGTCGTTAAGCCCAACCGCAGATCTTATTAGTTAATGTACCCGTATAGCTTGGGAGAAAACTGGTTCTCATAGACATAGAGGTCATCAACGCCCAGCTTGATTACAACCTCCTATTAGGACGGAGTTACATATATAAAATGAAGGCTGCCGCTTCATCCATGTTTTGCCTCATGATGTTTCCCCACAAAGGACGCATAGTAAAAATTGACCAGATAACATACTACGATCCTAATGCCCCCGCAACACTTGAAAATGTTCTACCTATGATCGAGCAACCCGTTCAGAGTGCACCCACATTGTTCGTCTCCTCAATCAGACCCGAGATATATTCGGATACTCCCATGACCTCCACTTTCCCATCTGTCCCACCCCCTTTGAGGTTAACTGAAATATCTGATTTGTGCAGCCTTTTGCACAACACACGGCCACATACTCAACAACCTCCATCACTGCCACAACCACCCACAGTGCCTAGTCATATCAGAGCAACATTGATTCACACTATCCCATTCTTGTTTTCAGCACACCAGTAATGGCTACGTTAAATCTTCCAGGATTAACATTAGGACTACCTGTATGGTACCTACTTGCACTGACCCCTCCCCCAACACCTGTAACGTACCCTCCCATCTATCCAATTCCAGGAAGGGAACATGATACCAATATCTGGGCTTTTACATAAACTCAGCCCAAACGTTAGGTTCATACAATTAAAAACAAGAGTGTGCAGATGCAAACCAAACAAGTATGCACAACGGAATTAAAACAACATCCACACATAATTCATGCTGATCCAACATATCAAAATAATCATTAAATTAAACATTGCAGAAGTAAATACACATAAATAATATACTCATCTTCATTGTATAATTGTCCCAAGCAACTAGCTATGTCGCTGCAACGTTCCACCCAACCATAGGCCAATTTTGTTTATCAATCTCTCAACACAACTCCCACCTCCGAGCTGGGCATGATTCTACAAGGAAAAGGGGACATTCTTACTCATACACAGCCAAATAATCATTCATCCAAGCCAAGCCAGCCCACAGCTGGGTTTATTAGGCTAATTCTGAACCCTCTGCATTTATGGATGCTTGCACTCAAGCTCAAGCCAAGGCAATAGATACCCATTACCCATACCCCAACATACTCTTTCTACACATAGCAAAAATGATCATTGGGTAGGGATACACATTTACAATAAAGGTATTTTACAAAACAGGCTCCATGGGTTTTTCCCCAAATCGTGGCTCACCAAAACAGACTGTGGGAAGGGAAATTCGTCCCCAGGGAGCAACCCGATTTCTCCCACATGTTATGAGCGTTTCAAATGGCCAAAACGGCCTCATTGAAACCCCAAATCGATCTGTTCTCTTCCCCATTGGTAATCGAAACAAAAATGCCTTTCCTAGCTTGAAAGATGAAGGAAAACACAGGAAATCCATGGAGAAAAACGCCCAGGTAGCTCCAAAAACGTGAGAGAGGCAAAATTGCTTGATGGGTAATGGCTTGGGGATCAAATTCAATGCTCTTTTCTTGCCAAGGAAGCCAAAAACGATTTTCCATGCAGGGTGGTTTCCCATACTCGAATTTGGACAACCATACCTCTCATTTCCCAAGGCATTAACTACCTCAACCAACTCTTGGGAGAAATGAATGATTGGGTACAAAAGTCAAAATGGGTAGTTGAGGGTTTGATGGGTTATCTCATTGACACTTGGCCTGACTTGATTGGCTCAAGGGTTTGAATATTTCCCTCCCAATTCCTTGTAAAATAATGCCCCCATCTCTTGTTGCATTGCATAGCTAGTTGTGGGTATTTTATTAAAATGCATATTTTCATGATATTTGAATTCCAATGTGCTTGGCTAGCACGCAAACCATATGCATCAATAAATCGATGGTGGGACCTTGGCCTTGAGCTCCTCACCATGATTTTATAACAATATTACATCATTTACAATTTTAATGCAATAGGGTCAAGATGAGGACGTTACAACATCAAATGTCATTTTACAACCGGTGCAACCCATCAATACTTCAAACTGTCCACCACCTGGTGTAGTGAACATCCAAAACCGACCACCTCCAACTGGGACCACTGCATCAACATCTAGTAATTCTCCCCCTCAACTCCGCTACAATGGGGGTAGAGGCTCGCATACTTACACGACCGGATTCACAACTCGCATTGCCCCACCGACTCCCAAGTTGGCGAAGAATCCCCCAACAATCTGTGTTCCCCCTAAGTGATCTTTGTGCGACGATATAGGCCATGCTAACCATCAATGTCCACAATTACCAACACTTCAAGAGCATATGCAAATGTTGGATGATGACACTAACATTCCAGTTGTCAAACTAGAGTTGGCCCCTCAGCCTCGTGACAAATCATTACGTACCAACCACCCTTGTGTGATATGTGGCATCTACGGCCATTATTCACATCACTGCCTCGATCTCCCAGATTATAGAGCAGCACTATACGAATTGAATAATGCCGACCTAGAGATATCCCCCCCGCTCATTGAGGAAATATTCCCCCCAGAATCTTCCCCTTCAGAAGAAATCAATACCATTTATATGATTTCAACCACCTACAAGCCTAAACCAATTGATTTGATGATGCACTACTTCCGTAGCGATGAGGAAATACTAAAAACACATACTGCACCGGACTACCCCTAGGATGATATGCACCATCGATCATACTTCATCCCTAAGGCATCTACCTCCACCACGGCAAACCAACTGTCCGTCGAATCAAAAGATTTTTTACCAACCAAGGTAGATTGGTTCAAATATCCAATCCCAACACTAGATGCCTTTGAAGAAGGTAATATGGCCAACATTTCGCCTATCATAAAAATTGACATCTCCACCACCCCTGGAAAACCCGAGCTTATCTCTTTAGGCGCATTATGCACTGAAAAGGAAACCGAAGCCTATAAGAAACTCTTCCAAGAATTTCACGATGTCTTTGCCTGGTCTTACACCAAGATGCTTGGTCTTGATCCTACCATTGTAGAAGATCACATAGACACTTGGCCCAACATACCTCCGGTCCGCCAGAAACAATGCCCCATTCACCCATCTAAGATTCCAGCCGTCAAGGCCGAAATTGAGTTGCTTCGAGCAACAGGTTTCATATACCCTATTGCTTATACCACTTGGGTTTCCAACCCAGTTCCAGTCAATAAGAATGTAGGCACCATTCGCGTCTGTACTAATTTCCGCGACTTGAGTCTAGCTTGTCCCAAAGACAACTTACCAACACCATTTATCAACCAACTAATGGATGCATGTGCGGAGCACGAGGTACTATCTTTCATGGATGGTTTGTCCAGGTATAACCAAATCCAAATCCACAAGGAAGATCAATACAAGACCGCTTTCACTACCCCATGGAGCACCTTCGCCTATCGTGTCATTCTTTTCGGTCTCAAGAACGCTGGAGCCACATTTCAGTGAGCCATGAATTATTGTTTTCATGACCTGATTAACATCATATTGGTTTATCTAGATGACCTCACAGCTCGATCTAAGAAACGATCCGACCATCTAGACGGCCTTCGACAAGTCTTCTTGTGTTGTCGCAAATACCAAATCTGCTTGAACCCACTCAAGTGTGTCTTTTGCGTTCCAGCAGGCCATTTGTTGGGTTTCATTACTTCAGAAAAAGCGATCACCGTAGACCCTTTAAAGGTCCAAGCCATCGTGGACCTACCATCACCTCGTACACTGAGACAGCTACAAAGCCTTCAGGGGAGGTCCAACTTCCTCCACTGCTTTGTCCCCGATTACGCCACAACAATACATGGTTTCCTTCGTTTGCTACGCCTTCATACCTGTTTTGTATGGGACGACCAAGCAGAAGGAGCTTTCACAAACCTGAAGAAAGCACTCACTAATGCCCCCTTAATTTCTCCTCTGGATTTCACAAGAGACTTTATCCTTTACGTTTCGACATCCGTTTATGCTGTTTCTAAAGTACTCATCCAAGAAGACTCCACTCGTCAAGAGCATGTCATTTACTATGTAAGCCAAACCTTATCAGGCCCACCACTGCGCTACCCACATGAAGAGAAAATGGCCCTCGCCGCCGTCTTTTCAGTACAGAAATTGCGCTATTACATTCTCCCCAGCCATACCATAGTTGTCGCAAATTCCAATCCAATGGTCTATCTCTTGACACTTCGCCTTCTGCAAGGCCGTGTAGCTAAATGGGTGATTATCCTACAAAAATACGACCTGACTTTTAAAACCCCAAAGAGCACCAAAGCCCTAGCACTCACTCATCTCATTACGGACCTACCATCCTCATCATCATCACCAGCTATCCATATTGATCTAATTGATGACCATTTATTCATCATCTTGTCTAACGACCCTTGGTACGATGACATTTTGGTTTACCTCCGCACACAGAATTTTCGACCCAATATCGACCGTGACAGACGCTGTCGCATCCGTCACCATGCCCCCCGTTATCTCCTCTTAGGTGATGTTCTCTATTGGCATGGCGTCGACACAATCCTACGACGTTGCCTTTCTTGAGAAGAAGCAGAACAAGTCCTTAATGACTGTCATAGTGGTGCCTGCGGAGGCCATTTATATGGAATGGCCACTGCCCAAAAGATAATCCGCGCAGGTTATTTTTGGCCCTCATTATTCACTGATTGCATCACATTAGTCAAACATTGCCAAAACTGCCAGCTCTTTGCCCCCAAGGCAAGAACACCCCCCGCTCCCCTTCATCTAGTAGTCATCGTTGGACCATTTTGCAAATGGGCCATCGACTTCATGGATTGCAATCCTGCATTAGCTGGCGGCCATAAACACATCATTGTGGCCGTCGATTACTTCACCAAATGGGCAGAAGCCATGCCCACTTACAACTGCAAAGCCGACACTGCAGTCTGTTTTTTCCTCAACCATGTTATTGCTCGTTTTGGAGTACCAAAGCAACTCGTCTCAGACCATGGTTCTCACTTTGAGGACTCTGTTTGGCGAGAATTTTCAACACTCCTTAAGTTTGAACATCATTTCTCCTCCGCTTACTACCCCCAAGGGAACAACCAAGTCGAAGCTGTTAACAAAATTTTGAAGATCATCCTCCAGCACACTGTCGACCGACATAAGTCCAATTGGCATCACATGCTTTTTCCCGCATTATGGGCTTACCGCACGTCCACTAAAACCGCCACCGGTTTCACCCCTTTCCATTTGGTTGAGGCATAGAATCTGTCCTCCCAATTGAGTGTCAAATCCTGACATTGCACATTGCCATCGAACTCCTCCCGGCTACTTCACCAATTGAACAACGCCTACTTCTTTTAGAGCAAGCCGACGAAGATCACCACGTAGCTCTCCAAACAATCGAAGCCACAAAGAACCGATCCAAAGTCAGTTATGATAAACATGTTCACCCACGAGCATTTAGCGAAGGAGACCTTGTACTTGTTTATGACCAAGCCCATGACAAAACAGGCAAAGGAAAATTTGAATCCATGTGGCAAGGCCCATACATCATACACACTTGCCTTGGACATGGGGCATACATTTTGACCGACTCAGAAGGTAACCCCATGCGCAACCCTCGTAATGGGTTGTACCTTAAACGATTCTATCCATAAAAATCTTCTGGACACCACAGTCCGTATTGTACAGTTTTTAATTCATTTTTTCACTGTAAACTTTCAAAGCCTTACATTTTCATTTTTTCTGCATGAACACAGATGGATCCTATTTCACATGCCACTCATTGCTTCGTTTTGCCTGCCACATCCACCGTTGTCCGTTTTTTAGGTTCTTTATATCGCCGGATTCAGTTTTTCGTGCTCGTGATGATACTTGAGATCATTTCTCGCTCTCACCACTAGATTTTTCGGGCATCTTTTCACATGTTCGTCTTCGCCTTGGTTTGCGTGCCACATCGACCCTTACCCGTTTGTGACGTTCTTTATATCACCAGATTCAGTTTTCTGCGCTTGTGATGATGCTTGAGATCATTCCTCACCTTCACCAGTAGAACTTTTTTTTGACATTTTTCCCCAATACCTTATCGCCTCGATTTGCGTGCCACATCGGTCGCTTTTGGATTTTACAGAACTATTGCATGAGCCCAACACTCCATCCATACTGCAATTAAAGCGTTGTTTCACCATCATTCATCAACCCGCAAGGAGGCCCCATCAGTGTTCCCCACCCACCGTTGTTCTTGGATCACATACTTGTCTCTCGATTGAACACTTTCTCCTTGCTTAGCCACTATTTTTGTTCGGTATAATTTTATCCCTTTTTCAGGCCAAGCAATTCCTTTACGAAAAATGCACTTAGGGAGTTTCTGTTAAGCTCTTTTTTGACTCCTAAAATAATGAAAAGATCGCCGAGCAATCTTGCTGCCTTTCATGCTCGTTAAACGTATTTGAAAGGGCGTCTACTTGGTATAAGTTTACCCCTTTTCCGGACCTTGTAGACTAATTACGAAAAAGGAATACTCTAGTCACATTGGCTATAAGAGTTCTCCATTTGCATCATTTTATGCTTTTTCGGGCCTTGGAGACTAACATACAAAAAAGAACACCAGTAGAGTCTACTTACCACTTTGAGACTCTCTAAAATTGAAAGCAACTACGAGCATGAACAATCCTGGGATCGCATAAATCCACAGGACAGTACCATTTTTTGAGCACACTTTTATCCCTTCTTGGAGCTCATTGAAACCACAAAGAAGGCCCCAATGGTGCTTTTTGGCACCACAATAGATCATATCTACTCATATGGCAGCTTCCCTATTATGGTCGCCTTTGTTCAGAGTATTTTGCAAGTATGTGACCCTGAGAGTCTCCCAATAACATTCATCATCTTGTCCCCCAGAGTCACTCCAGTCTGCAATACATACCCCTGATCCCTTAAGCTATGATCCCCACACCTAACAGTCAGTTTCATATGCTTCCAGGTCAACCATGTTATCATACTCTGAACAAAGGAAGTTTGAATCCACCCACTCTATGACCCCAGTTATTCCCCATCCCCACAGTATGTTAGTCCTACCATCAGTACTATCACACTTCAGTTATACACCTCGCGTTCCTATCAAGGAAACATCATTGCCTTGGTAGTTGCCGGTCTTCCTTTATCGACGCCAACGAAATCTATTCCAGAGGATATACCCGGAGGTCCCTGTGCCTTGGACTCATCACCATTAGTGATGAGTGCCTACAGATCATTTTGAAAGGAGTCCTCAGTGCCTCTCCAAATGATTGTTTCACACATGCTCGACGTCAACACCTTGATCGTATCGTCGAGACTCGTACAGGGTACCGGTCCTTTCAGTTATTTGTTTAAGACCCCGGATATCACCTGACTCTACCACATTTGTGAGTCTAATTGAGGAAACAACCAGTTACATGTTCCTATAGATATCTGGGATGCGCTTGGCGACAATATTCGGAAGCACCCCAGTTTTATACTCCCTCGAGTATACAGTTCCATATACTTTTCAGAAATAGACTCACAGTTATTGAGTCCCTACAGTTATTGAATACCTTCAGATTCAACAGTTCCTCAACCCTTCTGACACCTTATTCAGAACGGTTGTTGCTCTTTTCCAGTGTATCAATTCTTCAGATCAGTCATGGTATGACCATGAGTATGTCTCAGCATTGTGTCCCCTTTGGACCATTATAATGTACACAACAGGTTCTATGTATTGATCAGGTCCCCCTTTTTTGGGGCCTTATTATTTTTATGTCTTGATACGAGCATGGGTATGCCCGCCTCGTCCATTATCAGAGATTATTCTTCATTCATTTTTGAGGCCATGTATTTTTCAGTTTTTGCAGCTTGTAAGGGACCGTTGTTCTAGTCTCCAATCGGTCTCTTCTCTCCTCCAAACCCCAGGAAAAAGACAAAATAAATATGATGTCTATCGGCCATACGATGAGCTCCTGCCCTCACACATCAGGGGGCAATCTGTTAACACCCAAAAAGTGCTCACTAGCTCATTTCCCTATTTACATGACCCATTTGTCCACTTTTTCCACCATTTGAGCCTCTAAAACCTTCAAAAGGTCACCTAAAAGACCAAAAATCATCTTTTTCCACTCAAAATATGTAATTTTCTTCAAAAAATACAAAAAACCCTCAAAAGGGGTCCAAAATTTCCAAAATCAATGAAAAGGGAATAAAAAGATAAAATATATTCAAAAAAGGAAAAAGAGAAAAAAAGAAACCTAAACCATTTTGGTCAATACCATTGGTTTCCTCAAACCATAATGGTATTCCCCATCACAAAAAAACTATAAAAAGGTGATAAGGGCTCCTCACTATTCATCCTATCCTTATGCTACCAAATTCTCTTTGAGAGCCCTTGCCTCCCTTTTCGAGTTTGAAGATCCCCATTAGAGCATTGGAGAAGAAGAGACCATTGGACATTGGAGCACCTCAACCTTGGAGCTACTCAAACTCACCATCCTCACCATTTGAGGTAATACAAAAGATCAAATTTTCTATTTCTTGTTTCTCTCATAGATCTCATTGTTGATTGTTCTTAAATCTAGTTTTTATTTCTTTTCACATGTTAGATCAGATTTACTGTTATTTACATTTTTTTTTACTTTTACATTGAGACTGCTGCTACAAGTTAGCAGGTGCACCTTTAGCACATGCTTGGTTGTAAAACCAAGTAACACCATCCATCTATTTGACTAAGGGCCCCTGGGTATTTACGAGGGTATTTACGAATTATAGGTTTATAAATTCCACCCCATGGGCCATAATATGAATTCATAAATAAGACATACATGAGTAATGTTTTGAATGTAAAACACAACGAAATTTAAAACTCTATCCACACATACATCATGCATAAACATACATATTTATTACATGAAGAAAATAAAAACATTCCACATTCATATACAAGAGAATACTTATCTTCTAACAAAGAAAATCCAAACAACTTGCTGTGTAAGAGCGATTTTCCACTCAACGTATTGGCTGTACATACCACCCCAAGCCATGCTATGAGGCCACAAAGGAAAAGGAAATACCTACATGCTTCTCTCTCTCAGCTCACAACCCATATGCTCTCATGCTTAACCAAACTACCAACCTTTTAATATTTACAAGGATCTCACTCTACCATCCCAACCACGACATGTTTTTCCACTGCCCCACACAACACAAGGAAGCATTTTTTCTTCACCGCTCCACAGTTCCCTTAGGAAATCCAACCCTTAAAATGTTTACCAGTGTGTGCAAAAAGAGTCCAACTTGTTGTATGCTATTAGAGAACCTCCTGTAGCATCAAAGCATAACTTCTCAAGCATTTAGAAGCAACAAAATTTAATGGGTAAAGGTTCCTATATTTCCCAACCTCTATGTTCACCTAAAACCATATATTTTCTTTCAAATCTACAATTTTCCTTAACAATTTTGAATTTCTGGTTATTGCACAGTCTGGTAATGATAATGGAAATGGAGCGAATATCATGAAAAAACTTTACATAGTGTACAATTTGCATGATAAAATGAATGGTAGACTCCGAAGGAGATGAGAGGATAGTGAAAAGACAACTTCAATAGCTTCTGACCATAGAAGAAATGTCTCTTACAATTGTCATAGAAGTATATTCATCCCATGCTTCCATAACTACATGAGAAGAAGTTTTCCACCAACCTTACATATGCATTCAATGATTGGATTTAATAGTAAAAAAGGAAGTAATTGGCTCATTTAAGGCATATGGTATCAATTGGATGAGTTTCAAGGTTGACACTTGGAAATAAATGATTTAATATCCCATAGGCCCCCTTTTTTCTTCCCCTCCAGTGGAATCATAAACCCTCTATTGCTCTTTACATAGCCATCTTTATTTTTCCAACATAATATATACATAGCTTTTGAGTTAGCATGAAAATCCAACCACATGGTCTATATAGAAATATTTATCTTATACATGCCTAGCTATTTACTGGTTGGGCCTTGTCCTTGAGCTCTGCACTAGGAATCCATACTAGCATATTTACATTATTTACATTATTTACATAATTTTGATTTAATACATTGCAAGTCAAAACTTGGGTTTTTACAATCCCCTCCCCTTGGAATAACATCATCCTCAGTTGCTCAAAATCAGAACAAAAATGGATATGTCTTTTTCATGGCATCCTCTAGCTCCGATGTAGCCTCAACGGAACCGAAGTGCTTCCATTGCACCTTTACCTGTGTAATGGATCAGTTCCTGATCAATGCTACCTTTTTGACGAGGATGCATAGCGGCTTTGTTTGGAACTCTCTCCCGGGTTCCACCTAGATCACATCCCAATCAATCACATGGTTAGGATCATGTACATATTTCTTAAGCAAAGAAACATGAAAAACATTATGAGCTTTAGTGTTAGCAGGTAATGCAATTATATATGCAATTGGTCCTATCCTCTCAATCACTTCAAATGGACCACAATATCTCGGTGATAACTTAGCCCAACTTCCAAGGTTTAAGGAACTCTTTTTTGGCCTCACTCGGAAGCAAGCATGATCCCCAACATTGAATTCCCTATGCACTTGATTCTTATCTGGATATATTTTCTTTCTATCTTAGGTTGCCTTTAAATTCTTCCTAATCCTTGCAACCTCTTGTTTCGTTTCCTTAAGCATTTATGGCCCAAGCATAATTTTTTTCACTGGATTACCCCGAATCACTAGTGTCCTACACCTTTGTTGACTCAAACCCAGTCGATAGGGGTTCCCATAACTGTCGACACCAACCCACTGCGATCTCCCTGAGCACCGGCCCAGACAGGTTTTAGCCTACCCAACAACACCTGCAGAGCAGATGAGGTCTCACCCGAGGCGATCAAGGGAGAGTGGATGGAACCATGTTTCCGCCGAATGAAGGAGGATGATTGCGGCAACAATTACTCAACTTATCACAACATCCAAAATAGATCTATGCATTCAAGATTAACATCATTTGTATTCATAGCATTATTTAACATAATCATTCATCGCAACAAAAACAAATATAACATTAAAAGGTTTACTGCAACAAGAAATAATCACAACAGGCATTAACCCGAAAGGTACACAGGGAATTTCACCAAATAGTTCCGTCATGTCATATTACTTCAGAAAACCCTGATACAACATCTCTGCAAAACCATATCTCAACGATATCTCTTGATATCAGAACATATGCAAAAAACGCATCTCCAATATATCCTACAACCTACCACTTTCTGTCTATATATAGGCTTCCGCCTTTACAATGCTTGCCCACTTACTAACAACTTCCTAACCAACTCCTGGACAAATTACCCAAATCTAACTAACACGGTCCAAGTGACCCAAAAACCTGCCTACTGTGGTACAATTAGCTCAAAATTACATCTCATATGGTCCAATGACCCAAAAACCCGCATTTTGCGGTACAAACGACTAAAAAATACATAAAATAATGCAGCCTTCTTCCTTCCGCGACCTCTTCTGACGTGTCTCAGCATCGACGATGCTACAATTCTTCCTTACCAAACCGCCTGCCAACAGGCCCCCAACATAATCTTGTTGCTCGCCTTCAAGCCATGTCAACTGGACATGGTGTATTCTGTGGTTTTCACTTTGAAGTCTTCGTACTGCTGCACAACTGTTGTCACCATTTCCTTGACTTCTGTAGCCACCACCTGACTGTCGACCACATCTTCTGCAGATGGATGCGCAGTGAGCTTTGCCGTCACCTGTTGACGACCCTTCTGTACTGCCTGAAGCGCTTCACCTGCCTTGGTCATGAACTGTCCCCTGACATCCTGAAACTTCTCCAACTGCGCAGCACGCTTCTTCTGTCGCTCATCAGGCTTGGTAACTCGGTGCTGCAATTCTTTTAAGTCCTGAGACTTGGTGACCTGTTCCAAGGGTGGCATTGTGCGCATGGCTTCCTTGAGAGTCGTCAACTATCCTTCTACATCCTACCGATATTTGATCAACTGGTCAACCTACTTGTCTTGGAAAATTTGGCTCCAAAATTGTACTGTATCAGCTGTTAGCATTGTCACGGCCTTTTCCAGCTCCTCTAATTGAGTTGTGACCTCCTCAATCGCCCTTTTTCTGTTGTCGACTTCAACTTGAGGCATACCGGGATTCACCTGAGCCTTCAACTCTTGATTCTCTTGCCGCAGCTGGACAATGGTAGCTCCCAGTCGCTGCAACCGTTGGAGCACATCCACCTCTTCAATCGGCTCTTGCACATGCTGACATGCCTCAATAATAGCCATCTCAACTCGCACGCTTTGATCCCACAGACGGGCCTTCTCCGCAATAAGGAAATCGTGTTCCTTCTTTAGTCCTTCAATTTCGTGAGCCTTCTCAGCCCGTTCTTTCTTAATGTCTTCTTCGAGCTCATCCACAGCCTATCGTGCTGAAGCAGCCTTGCCGTTCAATTATTCAGTAGCACTCTTCACATTGGCCTAGCTCTCCTGCAATCATACGCACATGCCACTGATCTCCCACAGTCGGTCTGTCATCTCCCGACTGGTAGCTGCCTGCATAGTGGTCAACCCTTCCGCTGGCAATGCGTTCACATTAATGGTCACCTTCTTCAGCTGCTGCATCAAGGCGTTCACAACCTCATCTTCTGTCACAATCGCAATCGGGGGAATCTCCACATTCCTGACCCGGTGTTGATTGTGCTAACGTGTGGTGCCACTGCATCTTCTGGTTCCCTTCGAAAACCATTTCATACACAGAGTCGACACGAGTAGTGAGCACATGGAATCCTTCATTTGTCGCCCTTGTCATTTGAACAAGCGCCGTTAATTAACTGTTTTAACTTTTGGCATTTATTGCTGATTTGACCCAGTCGCGACCCTACCACCTGTCGCGGACCGCTCCTAACTTGCGGCAGAAGCCTCCCTGCTTCCGCATTCCATTCCTGTTGGTGCGCCACCCAGCCACCGATCAATCTACACTTATTTTTTTTTCCCGATGCGACTCAGGCATTGCGCTGTTCCAAGCCCAACCGATAGGGATTCAACTTGCTACCGTTAATCAACTTGGGGAGCATCGCTCCATCCAACTGTTGCAACTGTACCACTCCTCCTGAAGTGATGCTACTGATGCGATACGGACCAAGCCAATGCATCTGCAATTTTCCTAGATGTTTCATAAACTTGCTGTCATACAACAACACCAAATCACCCTGTTGAAACTGTTTGTTCTTGTTGTGGCGATCATGCCAAGCCTTCTGGCGATCCTTCTCCACACCCTGATGGAACCCGACAATAAAGCGATCTTCCTCCAACTGGACTAACTGCGCTAGACGTTCCTCTAATGCTGCCGCAGAATCCATTCCTGTCATTGCTGCGACGCGCAGACTTGGAACAATGTACTCCATGGGCATGATTGCTTCTTGTCCATAAACTAGCTTAAATGGTGTCTGACCCGTCAACCTTTTACATGTGGTGCGATAACCCCACAATACTGCTGGGATTTTGAGATCCCAGTCATTGCGGTTCGCATTGCACACCTTTGTCAGCGCATGTTCCAATATTTTATTGAAAGCTTCCACCGTGCCATTTGCCTTTGTATGATATGGCGTACTCTTCTTATGCTGAATCTGCAGCTCCTCCATTAGTGTGCTGATGGTGCGATTGAGAAAGTGGCTGCCTTGATCACTCAACAATATCTTGGGGCAGCTGAAATGAGTGATAATGTTATCAAACAAAAACCGCGCAGCCGTGGCTGCGGAACAATCAACAACTGGTGTAGCTTCCGCCCATATGGTCAAATAGTCTGTTGCAATGATGATGTATCTGGCACCAGTGTGCTTACCTGGTGGATATATTGGTCCCACAAAATCCACTTCCCATTTGTCAAACGGATGTAGTGTTAACTGAGGCATCAGCGACATCTCGTCCCTCCTGGATGGATTCCCAGTTCTCTGACAGACGTAGAAGGACCGCGCATAGTCAGTCGCATCATTATGGAGCATGGGCCACCAGAGCCCCGCACGAAGCATCTTCCTGGCAGTCGCCTGACTGCCGTAATGTCCTCTAGCCACTCCTCCATGTGCTTCTGCCAATATCTGCGCTTGCTCGTGTGGCAAGACACACCATCGTAATACCTCGTCTGCACCCATCTTGTATAACTCTCTTGCGATGAGCTGGAAGTCTACAAATTTAACCACCAATTGCTTCTTCTGACTAGTGGTGAGCTCTTTTGGTGCGGTACCTATTGCAGAAACTGAATGATTTCTTCAAAATAGCCATCGGCTACTTCAACCCTAAATAGTTGCGCATCAAGAAACCTGTCTTTAATGTTAGTCGGCTCCTTTTCTGTGTCAATCCGCGATAAGTGATCAGGACCGGAGTTTAACCGCCCTGGCTTCACAATTACTTCAAAGTCGAACTCTTGAAAGAGAAGTAACTATCGGCATATCTTCCCCCCCAACACAGGCTTATTGACCAAGTACTTTAATGCCGAATGGTCTGTGAACATCTTAAAATGGTTGCCCAATAAGTAGTGTCGAAACTTCTGTAGCGCATAGACCATCGCCAATCCTTCCCGCTCGGTAGTGGTGTAATTCCTTTCTGTGGATGACAGCTTCTGACTGGTGAAAGCAATAGGGTGATCAAAATACCTCTCCTGGTTGTGCTAACACCACACCGAGTGCAATTGACGATGCATCAACATGGACATGGAATTCTTTACTCCAGTCTGGGAATACTAGTATTGGTGCCGAAGCCATCTTAGCCTTCAGCTGCTGGAAACTATCTTGACATTCCGTGCTCCATTGAAATACTGCATCTTTCTTTAATAGCTTCTCCATAGGGGCGGTGATCGCTGCATATCCCTTGATGAACTTGCGGTAATACCCAGTATGTCCTAAAGTCGCCCTCAGCTGCTTCATAGTGGTCGGCGGTGTCAAACTCAAAATAAGCGCAATCTTTGCTGGATCGACCAACAATCCTTGTTTGCATACAATGTGGCCCAGCAATATCCCAAATGGGGCACAAAAAATGCACTTCTTCAAATCCAGCGATATCTGGTGTTGGCGACAGCTTTCCAGCATCAACCGCATATTAGCTAGATGATCGCGGATCAAACCATAAACTGTCCAATCATCCATGTATACCTGCAAGAACTTCTGGATGAAATCCTTCAATGCAGCAAAAACAACCCACGAAAATATCGCAGGTACATTCTTCAATCCAAACAACATCACGATATACTGAAAACATCCCCATTCAGTCACGAAAGTCGTCTTGTGGCGGTATTCTTTGGCAATACAGATCTGATGATAGCCTGAGAACCCATCCGTGAAAGAATACATCTCTTGGCCACCTACTCCCTCAAGTACTTCATCAGTAAACGGGGTTGGAAAGGGGTCATGCAAGCAGGAATCATTCAACTTTCTTAGATCGACACAGATGCGTACCTCGCCAGTCTTCTTGTCTTGCACCACCATAGGATTGATCCATTCTGACTCTTCGACCGGTTCAATGATACCAACATCCAACATGCGATCAAGTTCTGCCTTGACCTTCTCCTTATGTCGTGGATTGAGTCGATACGGTCGCTGCCTGATTGGTTTTGGATCTGGTTTCAAGGGAATCTTCATTTCTCCTAGATCACCCAAAATACCTTTCATTTCGGAGAACTTCGTAGGGAAAAGGTCTTGGAACTCATGTAACAACTCAGTGACCTTTCCCATAATCTCATCATCCCAATAATCTCCAACATTCACAAACTTGGGAGTGGCCTCCATCCCAATATTGATCTTGCGAAGCTTCAAGGGCTGACGGAATGGATCACTTGGCACACCAGGCGGTACCACATCGCGACTTCCTTCAGATTCTGGAATATTGACATTCTGTGGATCATCACCATCTTTGGACCCACCTGTGATATTGTAACATTCCATAATGGATTGCATCTGGTAGTGCGTGTGCGGTTCCACCGGGTATGCCACCGGAACAACCTTTACAACCACATCGCGAATGATATGTAGAGCGATATGGACATCCGGGTTGGGATCAGCAAAGCTGAACGTATGAGTAAAACAGATGGTCAACTCCAACCAAGTAGTGATTTCTCCCCGAAAATCAGCTGCAGTATACCATGATCATGACATTTCATCCAAAGTATGGATAAATGCGTGGACCCACTCATCTCTTGGTCCCGATGCCCATAACGTATGACACTCCATCAAATGGTCACCAGGATCGTTCCGACCATCATACTTCCCTGCATGGTAGAACTCGGTATCACTGAAGCGTACCATCATCAATATTTTTCATTTCGACCATCCATCAATTGATGCCTTGTGTGTCACCCACCAGCGTGCTGTAGCAGCCTTCAGTGCTTCATCTAATGCCAGCAATCACTGTGGTTCTGAAACTCTTTCCTCGAACTCCGTCACAAAGTCAGATAAGACAAGTAGTCCTTCATATATTGTCAATGTGACCTTTTTAGTTGCAACACGGCATAGTGACTGCATGATCAATCCACACTTACAGAGCGACACCTCGTGCAAGAGGTTCTGCCAGTGTTCTAGTGCATCATCAGAATCGGAAGATGCAGAGCTGTCACTGCGCCATCCAAGCTCACCATTGTCAGTTGGATGAATGCAATCTTATGAAATATTGAATGCTTGGTCCCATCCGCTGGGATCTTCATCTTTGACTGGTTCAAGGTATCTACATCCTTCAGCCGGATCCAACGGGGCGATAACTCCGAGATCGTGATTTTCAAAAGTCATCATTCGTCACTTGAAGTTGATTACCGCTCCACTGTTGCTAGCCCATCCAATCCCCAGAAATGTGGGATAAGAGCTTCCTCCTTCAACCACTTCGATGACATCGAAGTCAGCGTAGGTCTTCATGCCTTCAATTTCCACCACTAGCCGGGGGACTCTCCCAATCGGTGTCACTTTAGCGTGATTAGATAACCGGAGCTGGACAAGGGACCAGCTCAATGGGGGGCTCCCCATTTTCTGCCATGCTTGCTTGGTTAAGATGTTGACATCCAAACCAAGATCCAAAATAACCAAGTCGACATCATAGTCTCCAATTTGAATATTCATCTGCATCTCCTTGCCAATCTTTCTTCGTTGTAAGGAATTCACCATGGATTCTTGGCATCCCCTTGGAAATCGCTGCAACAACCCCTCAATCTCGGCAAGCGCAGCAGGATCTCTTTCCAACACCAAATAACTTTCCAGGAATCTCTGCAAAGTTCCAGACGGCGCTAATGGACCAGCATCTGATGTGTCATCAAAGACAGGGGGCATGTCGCAAATGATAGCCTTGCCTTTGTCCAATGCCCGTCGTGCCTGCTGGAACGTATCGCGCTCTGAATTAATGTCAAATGACACCTTCTTCGGCCCGGCCAACCGGATCAGCGGTTGTGAAGTGTCTTCTCCTGTTTTTTCACCTCCCCGAGTGATCACCGCAACAGCTGCATCATGTGGTCCAGGCTCTGCTGAGATTGTTGAAACATTCGCACCCTGATTCTGGTTCAGCGGTGGATTCTTTAGCTGGTTCACATTTTGATTAGCATTCTGAATTGGTCGTTGGTTCTGGTTCTGCACAAGTTGCTGTACCGGTTGCTGCACCTGATTCTGCATGGGCTGTTGAGCCTAGTTCTGCAATTACGGAATATTCCCTGCCTGCCATCGTGCAACTGCGAGCAGTTCTCTATTGTATGGTATGCAACGAAGCAAAATTTACACTGCGTCTACAACAGTGGGAAATATCGTTGATAGTGTCCCCATACCGCACAGTGATACCACTGCACAGGTCCACGACCTTCGTGTCCTCCTCCGCGACCAAATCCTCCATCGCATCCACCCCTGAATCCTCCACGGAATCCACCCTGCTGTTGGTATTGTTGTTGATTGTACTGTTGTTGCATCATGCCTTGCCCTTGTTATGCATACTGCGGTTGCTGAACGTACTGTGGCTACTGTGGAGACATTTGCATCGGAGTATATTGCGGCACAAACTGTTGCTATTATTGCTGCGGTACAAATTGTACCTACGGTTGAGGTAGCGGCTGGGCTACCTGTGGCTGCAGTTGTGGTTGTTGTATGACACGATGGTCATCCTTTACATAGAATGCATCGTACATTCTCTCGTGAAGCAACCCATATTCCCGATAATCCTTGTCATCATGTCCCACCGATTTGCAGAACGTGCAATATAGATTCATCGGCTTGGTGACCATCTTCTGCATATATGGACATTCTTCATGGTAGTGCCCAAATACCTGACAAATGCAACAGTACGGCATGCCAACACCATTTAACGTGTTTGGAACTCCTGAAACCAAATAGTTGCGGAATTCTGGGCAATTGTCCTTCGTATGCCCTTCTCAACATCACGTGCACCATACCTCTTCACACTGCTCCTTTCCCTTCTTCAAATCTTGTAGCTGTATGGTCAAGTTAGTCAGCTGTGTCTGAATTTGCGACATCCCAACTGCATTTTCTCCAATCGGCGATGCCTCCAACTGCATCGCAATCTCTAGAACCTCACTGGGCGTCGAGATGTTTTGTTGCATTAATGGTAGTCGAATATGTGGTAGCAGTGCCGCGATTAACAACTCTTTATGTTGGACATTGCTCATATCGAAACTAACCCTTGCCATCAACGTCTTGAACCGCTGATCGAAATCCCACACCATCTCATTGGGATACTGCTTAATTTCTTTCAATTCCATAATATATTGAGCCTCAGACTTGGGCTTTCTGAATTCTACAATCAACCTATCCCGGATATCATCTAGTGACTTCTCTAGGGCTCCTGTAGGGACTAGAACAAACTTCATAAACCAATCTAATGCACGACCTCGCAGAGTTGTCGCTAACTGTCCTTTCTTAGCGGCATCATCAGTGATCTGTTTTACGGTCCAGACTGCTTCACACAAAAACCAATACTGTTCTGGGTTGTTTGTCCCACTCCCATGGAACAACGGTAACTTAGCATCATCGCTCGCCATCCTGGGATTCCTTCCTGCAGGTACTGAACTACTAGCGAACAAGTTTTGTTGACCTGGTGGGGTCGAAGTGGTGTTTCTCACTGGTTGACAGATAGTGAGCGGAGATGTGGGTACATTGCTGCTGGGGTTAGGTCCTGCCTCTATCCTGGGCGTAGCCTGTGCATCCTTGTCCGGGCTGTGAGGTCACTTTGTCCCATGTGGTCTTCCTTTGAGAACTTGCGGTTTGATCGCAGCAGGACCTTCTCCTATCCTCTGCCTCTTTTCCTATCGAAACCTCGCTCCTCCCCTTGTAAGACCACTCTCTTCCTCGGCTTCACTCATAGTCTCGTCGTGACCCGCACCCATCTACCCCTGATCATTCCATGCACCGTCCCCCCCTACTGTCGTGATACCCACAGCCTCCACCCACCGGGCCACTTATTGATCTATATGCATCTTCAATATACCCTTTTCACAAATAAGCTTCTTAATGGACAGTTGGAGCGACAGCAAGAACCTTCCCCGAGGTTTGCGGAAAAAATATCTCTCGGCCTCGCTATAGGACTTTTGTGTATCGACCGCGAATTAAGTAATATACCCCTCTAAGATGCTATCATGCCACACTTCTACAGCCCGTGATGCTTTATTATCGACTTCCTGCAGTTCTTGGATCAGTTTTGGGTTCCAGGTCGTCGACTCACCGCCTTGGTGGTTCCTCTTCTGATAGGTCAAATTTGCCAACCATTTGAACAAAAGGACTGGGAATTCACAGAAAAACCATTCGTGTGGATCATCGTGAATATATCTACCCATCCACTGATCTACCATTAGTCGAGTGTTCCGGATTTCTTTAGATGCCACAACATATCCTCCTTTCACTTCGCACACGGTCCCAACAACTGAACCATTTGTTGACTCAAACTCAGTCAACAGGGGTTCCCATCACTGTCGACACCAACCCACCGCGATCCCCCTGAGCACCGGCCCAGACAGGTTTTAGCCTTCCCAACAACACCTGCAGAGCAGATGAGGTCTCACCCGAGGCGATCAAGGGAGAGTGGACGAAACCATGTTTCCGCCGAATGAAGGAGGATGATTGCGGCAACAATTACTCAACTAATCGCAGCATCCAAAACAGATCTATGCATTCAAGATTAACATCATTTGTATTCATAGCATTATTTAACAAAGTCATTCATCGCAACAAAAACAAATATAACATTAAAAGGTTAACTGCAGCAAGAAATCATCACAACAGGCATTAACCCGAAATGTACACAAGGAATTTCACCAAACAGTTCCATCATGTCATATTACTTCAAAAAACCCTAATACAACATCTCTGCAAAACCAGATCTCAACAATATCTCTTGATCTCAGAACATATGCAAAAAACGCATCTCCAAGATATCCTACGACCTACCACTTTCTGTCTATATATAGGATTTCGCCTTTACAATGCTTGTCCACTTACTAACAACTTCCTAACCAACTCCTAGACAAATTACCCAAAATCTAACTGACACGGTCCAAATGACCCAAAAAACCGTCTACTGCGGTACAATTAGCGCAAAATTACATCTCATATGGTCCAATGACCCAAAAACCCGCATTCTGCGGTAGAAACAACTAAAAAATACATAAAATAATGCAGCCTTCTTCCTTCCGTGACCTCTTCTGACGTGTCGTAGGATCGACGATGCTGCGATTCTTCCTTACCAAACTGCCTGCCAACAACCTTCTACCATACAAAGCTTCAAATGGACTCATTACTAACGATGCTTGTTGTCCATTGTTATAATTAAACTCTGCCAAGTATAGAAAATATTCCCGCTTGGATGGTTTGTCCATCACATGCATGCAAATCATGTCTTCAATCACCTGATTTACTCTTTATGTTTGTCCATCTATTTGTGAATGGTAGGCAAGATTAAAGTTCAACTATGTACCCAAATTTGAAAAAAGACTTTTCCAAAAGTTAGAGATAAATTTTGTATCACGGTTAGATACAATTGCTTTGGTAATCCATGCAATTTGAATATTTCTTTCATGAATATTTTTGCTATCTCATCAGCCTTGTAAGTAGATTTCATTGGAATAAAATGTGTTTCCTTAGACAATTTATTCACCACAACCATGATGGAATCATGCTTTCTTGAAGTAGTTGGTAATTTGGTATTAAAATCCATAGTTACCACTTCCCATTTCCATTTCAAAATTGGAAACGACTGCGATAAACCTACTGGGTGTTGATGCTCAACCTCCACTTTCTAGCATTTTATACATTTATAAATATACTCAACAATGTCTTTCTTCATCCTCGACCAAAAATATTGCTTCCTTGTTGTTGCAATTGTTTTTTGGTATCCTAGGCGGTCAAAATATGACATTTTATGGATTTCATCCATACTAATTCTTCTCAAATATGCGACATTAGGAATATACATTATATTTTTATAAGCAGTCCATCATCCTCCAAATGATAACTTTCATACATATTTTCCAAATCCTGCTATTATAATATTTTTATTATTTGCACATAATGCTGATATTCAACAAGACAATCAACAATCTTTTGCCTCAAATTTGAATGGCAAATGCTAATGGATACCATATGCATTGCATACATTTTTCTGCTGAGTGTATCAACCACTTTATTTTCTTTCATTTTTATGTATTTGATCTCAAAATCAAACTCACATAAAAATTTCAGTGATCTAGCTTACTTTGCATTTAGTGTTAGTTGCTCAACTAAATAATTTAGACCATAGTGGTCTGTACTAAGCTCAAATTTTCTTCCCATCAAATAGTGCCTCCACATTTTCAAGGCGTGCACTATGGAAATAAAATCTAAATCATGGGTAACATAATTATTGCCACGTTCTTTTAGCTTTCTTGACTCATAACATCCCACATGATTGTCTTGCATAAGGACTTCTCCAATTCCATGTTTACATGCATCGATACACACCACAAAATATTTTTCTAGATTTGCAATTTTCAAAATTGGAACACTTGTAAGAAGCTTCTTCAATAAATGAAATTTTTTTCACATTTTTGTGTCCACTCAAATTTATTCCCTTCTTTTGCAAAGAAGTGATGTGGGCTATGCAACCTTGGAGAATCCTTCAATGAACCTTCTGCAATAACCAACAAGACTCATAAATGTTCTCATGTCTGTCACATTCTTCAGAGTTGGCCAATTCATGATGGTCTCAATATTTTTTGGATCAACTGATATTCCTTCCTCTGAAATAATGTGACCCCAATAATGAATTTGCTTTTGATAGAAATCACATTTGCTTAGATTTGTATACAATTTATGCTTTCTTAGCACTTGCAAATTCATTCTCAATTTTTTTTCATGCTCCTCTTCATTCTTGAAATAAATAAGAATATCATCTAGAAAAACAAGAACAAACTTGTTCAAATACTTGTTGAAAACACTGTTCATGAGACACATGAATGTCGCTGGTGCATTAGTGAGACTAGATGGCACCACCATGAACTCATATTGTCCATATCTTGTTCCAAAGGCTATCTTATGTATGTCTTCTTCCCTTATTCCGACTTGATGGTAACCAAACCTTAAATCAATATTTTAAAATACATTTGTCCCTCTCATTTGATCAAAGAGATCATCAATTCGAGATAAAATGTACTTCTTCTCCACTTTAACTTTATTCAACTATCTATAATCAATACATAACTTGAGTATTCCATCTTTCTTTTTTCACAAATAACATGGGTGCTCCCCATGGAGACACACTTGGTTGAATGTACTTGTTTTCCAACAACTCTTGCAATTGCATTTTCAACTCTAGCAATTCTGGTATACTCATTTTGTAAGGTGTCTTGGAGATGGTGCAAATCCTGTCACAAGATCAATTGCGAAATAAATGTCCATCTTCAAAGGAAATCTTGGCACTTCATAAGGAAACACATTCGTGAATTCTTGCAACACATGATACTCCTCCAACTTGGGAATTTCATTTTATGTTTAATCAATACATGGGCTGCATACAATTGAAAACCCCTTCTAAAGAACTTCTTCGGCTGCAAGGTTGAAATCTGTCTAATAAAAACCACTTTTGGAATGCCTTTTACTATCCTTGGGTTCCTTTCTTCATCAATACATTCAAAGGTCTTGTTGTAGCAATCAAGTTTAACTTTGTGTGCTTTCAACCAATCCATTCCAATGAAAACACCTTAAGAACCAAGTGGAAAAATATTCAGATTTTTCCAGGTGAAGAGTCCATCCATTTCCAATGGATATTTCTCCACCATTTCAATAACTTTCCTGTTGGTTCCAATGGCTAGTTGGACCAACCGTAATTTACTATGCTTTGTTTTCTTAAAAACAAAAATCCCAACAATTTTAGGAAACATATTATACAACTTGACAAGAACTCTTGAGATTTCTCGTTTTTTATAAGTTGCATTTAGTGCATATTTTTACTCTGAATCGAAAAGTGGTGCTATCGCTAGCACCCTTTTTTTTCGCGGCTAAAATTATGAACCTTTGGAAACCCCAACCAGTGTCGATGCAATCAAAACCTTAAATCAATTGCTGAATTGAAATGTGGTGCTACTGGTAGCACCACTTTTCGATTCGGGGGTTGATTTAAGGTTTTGATTATAGTGACACCGGTCAGGGTTTCCAAAAGGTCATAATTTTAGCCCAAAAAAATGGTGCTACTGGTAACATCACTTTTTTATTCAAGGGTTATTTTTGATGTTTTTAATGCAAAAATATGAGTTTTTATGACAAGAGTTCTCGTTTTGAGTGTATAGTTCTCGTCAAGTTGTATAATGTGTTAAGGATGAACATATTAAACTTCGTTGCTTTGCTATTCCATCTTCACCATTATGTCCATAGCAATGTCCTCTTCTTGTGCATACTATATTTTGTTTTAAGTGTCGTCACCTGGTCTTGACGCTTCTTGTGTCTTCATGGTAAAATTGTGTCAAGTTTTGAGATTTATTGCTTCTCCCTATGTGCATTATCATGATGTCATTTCGGCACCATTGAGTCCAGTTCGAAATGCTCATCATGCCCATATCTCGTTTCGTGAAATCCTCTCCACTTGACCTCCACGTCGCTCAGTTGAAGTTTCGTCATTATACACAGTGTCGATCAAAGTTCGCCAATGTGGGTGGTCATGTGTCCTTTTATTAGCTTCGCCATTTTGCATCATGCACTTCCTCGAGTTTGGTATCATTACGCCTATATTTAGAAAGTTGAAAATCGCCCCCCACCTTTTTGTTTTCGTCTCACCAATATTCTTTATGGTTATAAAGAAAATTAAAAAAAATTCCCCTCCTTTACATAAGTGAACCTTGCCTTATTATTCTCAAAATGAATTAAAAAAAATGAAAAGAAGTCCTATTACATTTCCTATTATAAAGAAAGTTTCCCCATCTTTTATACCCCTATTGAAAAGTAAAAAATTAAAACCCTTCCCTTAAGCCTTCCTAGTCGAGTTACCCCCATCGTAAAATCTATTTACCCTTATGACCAAATGTCTTTTATAATATTATCAAAATGGTTTGAGTTTTAAAGCTATATCTTTAAATAAAAAACCATTATGTTCCGAAGTCTTACCCTCCCATTTTCAATTATCCCCTTTAATAAATCAACCACCTTTCCCCTCCTTTCAACGTCTTATACCAAAGTTGCACCAAGCTTCAAGATATAAAAGCTTTAAATCTTATCAAAGATGTTTTATAGTCCCAATGGACCCTGGGGAGTGCACATTTCAAGTATTTTATGTTGTAAAATAAAGGGGACCTTAAGGACCGAGAGCTCTTACATGTGTTGGCATTCAATCAATAGAAGACAATATCTATCGAATCATTTGATGGACTATGTGTAGCATGTGAACCCTTCACCTTCATGATTATTCTGGCCAATGGACAACGCACCATTATACGAACCATGACATATCCAAGGAAAGCAAGGCCATACCCATTGGCCAACACTTAGCCTAATGCATGCCATATGGCAAAGAAATAAACAAAGAAAATGCAGACAACAAACCTGCCAACGACTAGCACACACCAAACGCCGAATCGAACAAGCAGAACACATCACCACTGTCGATTGTCCAGAGTGGAGGAAGAAGAGAGGTAGTATGCATACACGACCTGCATAAAAAGGACACTTGACAAAGGAGCTTAGCACGTAGACCGAGCAGGGGGATGAAAAATGCCAACGCAACAAATGTAGAATCATTTTGTGGGTGAAAATTTATGTATGCAGGAATAACAATCGACAATGACAGAGTAATAACATAGGTCGACACAATGTGGGCGTTACACACAACCCTAACACATCGAATAAACCACAAGCCGACAAAAAATAGCAGGAAGCAACACAATGAGCGAGCTAGCAGAATTCCAACACAGCGAAAACATGCAGGCAACCATATTAGCAACTATAATGCGAAAAACTCACCAACACAATTGTTAAGTTGCTAGCTCGTCATCGTTTCTCTCGTATCCATGATCAATTGTAGAAATATTTCGGTTCATGTGCTGGTAAACCATGTTGCGAGATAACTCACACTCGAAGGTGACTGGATTTAATGGCAAAAGCAAATATGAAATCGCTACAACCCTCGAGTGAAATGCATGATTGAATCCCGGAACACAGTTGAATGATGGGTTTACAATGAAAAGTATCCCAGAAGGCCATATTTGCAGCTTCTGCATGATATATTTGACTGATGACCCTTTAATACGTTCCATCTCTAATTACTTACACCTACAAAAGTGTGACCTGGACTATGGTTTCGGGCTGGAGAAGCCTATCATTGCATAGTTATGGATCAGAGGTTTTGATCAACTATATTATGAGACATGTTCATTGCACTGAGTGAAACGAGGTGCTCTACAATTTAGTATGGGGAAATGTTGTAACGTGTGACGTTACAAACGTTTGTTATTAATAAAATAATTAAAAAAATTCATGTCGGCTCATAAAATAAAAAATTAAATTATGGAAAGTATTTAAAAAAAATCCATGTTGGTTCATAAAATAAAATATTATGAAAAGTAATTAAAAAATAGATGTTGGTTTATAAAATAAAAACTTAAAACTTAAACCCAGATCTTTGCACCGAGTGAAACGAGGTGCTCTATGGGGGAGATGTTGTAACGTGTGTGATGTAACGATGTAACGTTTGTTACTAACCAACATAGATCCATCTTAAACCCGTATCTATCAAGCACCGAGAGGGATCCAATTTCTTGAGGTGCATTTCTTTTTTTAAAATTTAAACTCAAGAAATTTAAGTTTTAAGTTTTTATTTTATAAAGGAACATATATTTTTTAATTACTTTTCATAATATTTTATTTTATGAACCAACATAGGTTTTTTTAAAGTACTTTTAATAATTTTTTTTATTTTATGAGCCGACATGAATTTTTTAAATTATTTTGTTACAAATATTATATCAAGTTATATCAGGTTACAACATCTCCCCCATACTGGGCTGTAAAGCACCTCGTTTCACTCGGTGCAATAAAATAATTAAAAAATTCATGTGGGCTCATAAAATAAAAAATTAAATTATGGAAAGTATTTAAAAAAAATCCATGTTGGTTCATAAAATAAAATATTATGAAAAGTAATTAAAAAATAGATGTTGGTTTATAAAATAAAAACTTAAAACTTAAACCCGGATCTATCAATCAAGAGAGATCAAATTTCTTGAGTTTAAATTTAAAAAAAGAAATACACCTCAAGAAATTGGATCCCTCTCGGTGCTTGATAGAGACGGGTTTAAGATGGATCTATGCTGGTGGATAAATGATCTAAGAGTCAATGAAGCGCCACCTTTCCAATTTGTTCATATAGTCATCAAACTCGAAAAGAAAGCAGAAGTAAACTTGATTAGAGGGGCTTCCGGTCAGAATTGCACGCACAAAGGAAGTGACTCGATTTTGGTAATCTAGTCCCCGTCGGGAGAGGGGTTTCCAATTTGTTCATGCAATCATCAAAATTGAAAAGAAAACGGAAGTAAACTTGATTAAACAAGCTTCAGGTTGGAATTGCGTGCACATAGGTAGGGACTCAATTCTGGGAGTCAAGTCCCTGTCGAGAGAGGGGTTGCCAAATTGTTCATTGGTCATCAAACTCGAAAAGGAAGTGAAAGTAAAATTGATCAGACGAGATTTAGGTTGGAATTGCGTACACATAAGTAGGGACTCGATTCCGAGAATCGAGTCCCTTCACGGAGAGGGGAGGGGAGCGCTGCGGGAGCGCTGCAGGACGGGGGACTAGAAAACGGATGGCAGGGTGGCACGGGGGTGTAGGGGCGTGGGTTGGGAAGAAGAGGGGGCAAGGGAGTGGAGGGGATGGGGATGCATGGGAGACAAGAGGGGGCATGGGGAGGGAGCTCAAGATGGGAGGGGTGAGGATGATGAAGGGGTAGGGTTTAGGGGGTGGGTTGTTAATTTATTTATTTGAATTGTTTTTTATTAATTATTATTTTTTTTTCAATTCTTTTTTCATTTTCATTTTTTTCAAATTGTTTTAATTTTTATTTTTTTCTAATGTTTGTGAATTGTAATTTTTTTTTAACTTTAATTAAATTGTTTTTTAGTTTTTATATATGTTTTAAAATTTTGTAGTTAAAAAAATTGTTTTAGTTTTTATTTAGTTAATTTTTTTAATTTAAGTTTTTTCTTATTAAACTTTTTTTTAATTTTTTTTTTTAATATTAGTTTTTTTTAAAATTATAATGATGTATTTTTATATTTGGTCGAAAATGAAATAACTTACTTAATCACCTCTATTATTATATAGTTAATGTAAGACATTAATATTAATTAAACATATTATACAATTTGACGAGAATACTCGAGAGTTTTCGTCTTTTTATATGTTGCATTTACTGGCTATTTTTACTATGAATCGAAAAGTGGTGCTATCGATAGCACCCTTTTTTTCAGGGCTAAAATTATGACTTATTGGAAACCTTGACTGGTGTCAATGCAATCAAAACCTTAAATCAACCCCCGAATCGAAAAGTGGTGCTACCAGGTAGCACCACTTTTTGATTTGGGGGTTATTTTTGATGTTTTTAATACAAAAATATGTTTTTTTACGACAATAGTTCTCGTTTTGAGTATAAAGTTCTCGTCAAGTTGTATAATGTGTTAGGAGTGGTATAACTATGAGTAGATCCAGGTTCAATCAAAATAGGAATATATTGCTTAGCAATCTTACCTTCAACCTCGACCACAACTAATTGATGGTCTGCTTGGTGGTCCTCTAGTGCAACACAGATTCTAGGGACAATCCTTGCTACATTACCTATAGTTTCAACCTCTTGGATGTTGTGACATGCTTGAGACTCCCATTTCAATGTAGATAGTTTCTAAGCAAATGGTCATTTCCACATCCCCAACATTTAAGTGGCTCTCCTGGTTTGTCTCCCATCATCTTAACTGGCTTAGTCACACCTCATGGTGCATTCCTTTGCTGATTTCTAAAATAAGAAGGCTTAAACTGCCTCTTTCTTTGGTCAAATTTATCCTTTTCTTGTCGTTCCATGCCTTATGGAATTGTGGCATGATTTTGGTTTGATCATAACAATACTTGACCTTCTTAATGGTTTCATCTAGAGTTTGGGGCTCTTCAAACTCAATTCTATCCTTATAGGACAAATGTAATCCACTTAGAAAACATTGAATTTTGACCTTATCATCTCTGATATACTTGACATATCTTAACAAATCCAAGATTTTATTGGCATATTCCTTCATGGTCATTTTTCTCAATTTCAAATATTGGAACTCTTTAATTTTGTCATCATAGTACCTATTGGAAAGGTACTTTTTATTGAAGTACTTCTTGAATTGCTTCCACATAATCTTCATTTCATCGAGCTTCTTCATTTTCCTAAGAAGGTCCCACCATATAGATGCTCTTCCATTCAAATTAAATATGGCTACCCTTTCCTTCATGTTCTTGGAGTATTCATGGAATTGAAAATACTTCCCCATTCGAAGAAGCCAAGCCTTAGCTTCTTGACCAGATTTTACTTCACCATTAAAAGTGGGATGTTTGGAATTCCGAAATTCTCCATGTGGGTTGTTCTTGATAAAACTCTTCTTCTTATTTCTATTATATGGATATCATGATCCTTCAATGGAGTCCTTAAAGGCACATGACTCACTAGAAAAGAATTCTGGAGTATATGTCCTATATCTAGAAACCCTTCTTGAGCTATGGGACCTCTTGAGAGAATGCCTCCTTGAGCTACTCCCACTCTTTTCATAATTTCTTGAGTTTTTCCCATGATGAATCTTCCTTTGAATTCCTTTTAAGCTTTGGAGCATGGCTACATTCAGTTGGTTTTGTTCTTTCTGAGCTTTGAGCAACCTCTCATTATCTACTCTGGAACTTTGTCATTCCACTCTTAGACTTCTCATGGTTTCTGCAATCTCTAGGGGGGTTACTTGATTTCTTTGACCATTAGACCATGTCTTGATATTCTAAACAAGCATATTTTCTTCCATGACATCTATTTCAGCTACATAAGGATCTTGTGCATAATCCATGATGATGGTTTTCTTGGCCTAATCAAGACCAAGGATTTCCAATTTGTACTATATTGAATGTTGACCCTTAACTATCCATGTTATGATATTGTATTTGAAAAAGTGTTCATATAAACACAATTGTTATCTTCATCACATTCTTACAAAATCATAATATTAATTTTCATGCATTTTGAAAACTACCCATATTGACAACTTTTGTCAAATCAAGGCTATAGGCACTTTTCTGCTCAGTTTTTAGGAGCATATGAATCCTCCTTAAGAATCTGATGGTGCAAATTTGTTCCCTCGTGAATAATATTTGCAATGACTATAAGTATGCTCATTTTTTATTTATGGGAAAAAATCTACAGCCTCTCAAAATTGCCATTTTTTCCCAATTCGCTCAATTTTGCACTTTTTTTACAGGTCCATTTAGCTTCAGAGACCAACTTTAGACATACGTAGAATAAAACATAGGGAGAACCAATTTTTTTTCTTTCTATTGGATGTTGATAATACTCATGACAATGATAACTCATCAACTTTAATATTTTTGATATGATGCTCCAGTCGATTTCTATAATTTTCTGGAATTGACTACTTTTAACTTTTGCATCTTTTCCAGACTTTGTTTATTTTCCAAAAAATGTTATCTCCCAAACTGAGCATTTATAGAAAAAATTCCTTTAAGTAAAGTTGTTCATTTTGATGAGTAGGTAAAATCTTGAGTTCATAAAATTTTTTGGTCTTGATATCTAGGGTCACTTTTGACTCCAAGTTTTCCAAAATCCCCCAAAAGTGCCCAAGAATAGTGTATTTTGGCCTTCTTTTACACTTAGGACTCATGCCATTTAGAATTTGCCCATAATCCACCCGATTTATCTGGTCCTAGACCACGACTACACCATAACAATTTTGGCTCCAACAGGCCCCCTATCGCGTCAACGAGTATTGATTTAAAAAACCACTATTTCAAATTTTCCGTAAAAATGCAGTAGAATGGGTCCATGCCTCTCACTGGTAATTCTACAGTCTTCCTTAATGGCATCAAAATGCCATATGTCTCATCGAATTTTGAGCTAATTTTCTCTTGTTATGGAAAAAACAAGTTTCTGGCTCAAGGGGACTTTTTTTTAGCTTTTCCATATTGTTGATGTGGAATCTGTATGGATGATCCAACATGACATGTGGAAGGTGACATGTCACCATACCCTACATGGAATATCCTGGTTCCACTATGTCACATTCTCGTCAACCCCTCTGTCCATATAGACAAACCATCGGAGATCCCCTATCAACATCATTGGAATCCGTAGATGAATCCCAATCGCAGATCTCATATCCAAAATAAATATGAGTCATTTTTTTTAATGTTTCTTCACCTTCCTCCTCTCCTTTTCCCTCTGTGCAAATGGTCTAGATTTGTTTCCCTTGTGGACCCAAATTAAATCTCAGTTGTCCGCAAAAGTACCCCTTGGGATAAGGTACAATCACTTGTTGTTATGTGAATGGTCAAGATCGAGCAGTCAAACATGCACGGTGCAATTTGAGCCACCTGTGCACATGCACCTATAGCTATCTTTAGATCTGTTCCTTTAGTGTGAATGGTAATGATGTTCCCTCGGAACTTGCACGAAGCAATCTCCACCATTCGTGGTGATGCCCCTTGGGAGAAGGTAGGATCTTCTTTTCATGTGTGAACAATCATGATTGCACCATGGAACATGCACAATAAAATCTTATCCATTTGTGCACATTTACCTTTGGTTAAGGTATGGGCATCTTTTCACATGTGAATGATCACGATCACACTGCCCACCCATGCTTGATGAATCTAATGATCTGCACGCATGTACCTACGGTTGAGGTACGATTACTTGTTGTTGTGTGAATGTTGTAGATCTAATAATCAAACATGCATGATTCAATCCTATCCATTTGCAGAGGACTCCCTCGAGATAAGGTGCAAGCACCTCCCTATGCATAAATAACTCATATCTAAGGATCTAACTTGCCTGATTTAATATGGGCCATCCATATCATAAACTGGATTTTTCCTTTGCTTACATGGATTCCACTTGTGCATCTAGCCTTGACTTGGCACTGCGACATGTACACAAAGTCCACATGTTTGGTCCACATCATGACCTCGACCCATGTGTCTCCTCCACATCACACCTTTGTGTAAAATTAGTCACAACAGATCTAATGAACAAGTAAATCAATAACAACAGATGAAAATAGAAAATATGGTGTAAAACTGTGCAAAACATGCAGCAGTGCTCAATATCCCAGTAAGGGTGAATGATTACAATACAATACAGTAACAATGACTGAGCAATTCGAATTGCCTAAGGAGGTCGTTCGAATCACTGAATGGAGTAGCTTGACTCCAACTAGGAGTCCTCATCATCAATCGGTGGTGGTCATCAATGCACAAGAACCAGTCATCCAGGTGTCAATCTAAGTCTAACTGAGTGTAACAAGTGTAACTGAAGTGTGTAGCACTGATTAAGGGAAGGAGGCTCAATGGAGGGTGCATGGGAGGCTAACTGAAGTCAGAACAAGTCATCTAGTCAATCTGGATGTCCAACGGAAGTGAAACAGTCAGTCAGGAGTGAAACTAGCCTCAAATCAGGGAGAATCAGAGCTAATTGAGTGTAACTGAAGTGGAACTGCAGTGGTAGGTGAAGAAGTGCGCCCTTCTCTGGAAGTAGGTGAGAAGTGGGCACCTTCCTGACTAGGAGGGCTAAAAATCTGAAGTAAGTGGCTCCCGGGTGCTAGAATAAGGTGGCTAAGGTGCTGGAGGCATCAACCTGGTGACTGGGATGCATGCAAACCCTAGAATTTGCATGCAAACCCTAATTGCATGCAAGATCCTAAAAAAGATGATGTGGATATCCAAACACCCCCCCTCAAGCTAGACTATGATGTGCAAAAGAAAATAATGTGGGGCCCTGGTAACTAAGACCAAAGGTCACCCCAATACAATAATCCAAAAAATGCTGAAAATAAACTAAGTGAGGAAAGAGGGAAAACCCAGTGGGAAGAAAGGCCCCCCTCAAGCTAAAGCATAATAATGGATGAATCTGTTTCCACCATGATGGAACTCACCCCCAACAGTGAATGGAGGTAAGAGAACTTCTTCTCAGTGAAGCTCTTGGTGAAGATGTCTGCAATTTGCTCATCAGTAGGGCAATAGTGCAGAATGATGGTGCGATCATGCACCAACTGTCGAATGTAATGCATATGAATCTCAATGTGTTTGGACCTCTGCCGCTGAACTGGATCTGTGGAGATCTTGATAGCACTTTGATTGTCACAAAATAGGATAGTCGAAGTAGTTCCACCAAAACCAAACTCGGAAAGAATACCCTGCAACCAAACTGCCTGAATGTAGGCATTGACTGCCCCTCGATACTCTGCCTCTGCTGAAGAAAGTGCAATGGATACTTGCTTTTTGCTGGACCAGCAAATAGCACCATGACCAATCATGAAAACATAACCAGAAGTGGACTTCCGATCAATGCTATCACCCACCCAATCTGAATCAGTAAAACCAATGAAATCAAGCTCAGAATCTGCAGCATAATGTATGCTAAACTGTCTTGTACCTTGCACATACTGCAAGATCCGCTTGGCTGCTCGCCAATGAAGCTCATGTGGCTTTTGCATATACCTTGACATGTCACTCATGGCATATGAAATATCAGGACTTGAATGTGTCAAATAAAGTAGTGAACCAATCAACTGTCGATACATACTGCAATCTGCAAGCGGTGTAGAATCTCCCTCCTCAAGACTGATTCTTGAGAGGAATGGGAAAGGGGATGCCTTACATTCAGCCATATTAAACTTCAATAACAGGTCGGAAGCATATTTTTGCTGAGGTATAGTGATCCCATCAAAATTTTGAGCTATCTCCAAGCCCAAAAAGTGACTCAGCAAGCCCAAATCGCTCATGTCAAAAGCTAGATTTAAGGCAGTTTTTAGCTTGTTTATTGAAGTAAGAGTGCTATCAGTAATGAGAATATCATCAACATAAAGTACAATAACCAACAAATTACCTTTAACTCGCTGAAGGTACACATTCGGATCAGATTTGCATCTTTGGAAATTCTGAGAAAGAATGAAGGAGTCCATCTTTGCGTACCAAGCTCTTGGGGCCTGCTTTAACCCATACAAAGATTTCTTCAATTTGCAAACTAATGATGGATCTGATGTGTAGCCCTCTGGATTCTGCATATATACCTCTTCAGCAAGGTCTCCATGTAGAAATGCACTCTTCACATCCATGTGGTGCACTTCCCAGTGCTTGGATGCGGAAATAGCCAAAACAAGGTGGATGGAATCCATCTTTGCAACCGGTGCAAAGGTCTCAGTGTAGTCCACTCCTTGGACTTGGGAGAAACCTTTTGCCACCAACCTTGCTTTGTATTTGCTGATAGATCCATTAGCAGCAACTTTCGTGTGGTAGACCCATTTACACTTCACTAATTTTTTTCCAGGTGGAAGAGAAACTAGCTCCCATGTGTTGTTCTTTTGAAGAGAACTGTACTCTTCATCCATGGCACTTTGCCATCTTGGATCTCGGTGGGAAGAATAGTATGATGTGGGATCTGAACTAGCCATCAAATAACAAATCTCAGGAAGTAATGGATCAGCAATAGAAAGAGCCATACCTGCTCTTTGAAAGTCTGCTCTTGTTCGTCTCGGATCAGCAGGATTTCCAAGGTTTGAACCAACAGATTGAAGAGTGTTTTGGGCCCACTTTGGTAACTGAGGAGGATCATAATGGTCAGATTCCGAACCTGATATGTCATGATCATTATATGCTGCTACAATATTAGAAGTGTCAGAACTCATACCTTCATTATCGCTGTAGGGATCTTCTTCTGGTGAAGGCGGTGAATCGGCAGTCTCTTCCTCGACTAGTTGCAATTCTTGAAGCGGTTCTTCAAATTGCACACTGCGCTCTATGAATATATTTTTAGATTTGTTATCCATGAGTTTATATGCTTTTGATTCTTCCCCATATCCTATCAGTATGCACTCAATACTTTGTGGATCCAAAGCTCATCTCTTCTTGGAAGAAATTCTAGCCCATGCAGTAGAGCCAAAAACTCTCAAATTTGACACATTCGGTTTGTGAACAAAGAATGTTTCAAAAGGAGTCATACCTTTCACGGATGAATGTGGAACATGGTTCTGTATGTATGCAGCAACATTGATTGCTTCAGCCCAAAGATTTGAAGCCAAACCTTTTGATTCAATCATGCATGTAGCCATCTCTTTCAGTGACCAGTTTTTCCTTTCTGCTACACCGTTTTGCTGGGGTGTGTAGGGAACTGTATGTTGGATCTGAATTCCGCTTTGGGCACAAAGTTGCAACAAATCGTATCAGATCTAAGAGCTTTGATCTTGCTCTCAGTGGCGGTCTCAACAGAAGCCTTAAAATCCTTGAATTTTTCAAGCACTTCTGACTTGTTTTTGAGAAAGAATACCCATGTCAAGCAGGAAAAATCATCAATAAATGTCAAAACATACCTTGAACCATTTAATGACGTATGGGGCAGTGGACCACTGATATCAAAATGTATTAACCCCAAAACTGTAGAAGCTTTGATAGCTTTGCCGCGGTTGAATCTGTGCTCGGGGTGCTTCCCAATAATGCAACCAGTGCATATTCCCTTCGAGGAATGGAGTTGTGGAAGACCATCTACCATGGATTTGTTTGATAGCATCAGCAAATACTTATAATTAAGATGTCCAAATCTTTCATGCCAAATCCTACTAACCTCATTACCATGTGTACTAAGAGCAGTGGGCTTTGCAAGCGGAATGAAGTGTGAAAACTCATAGCATTTTGCAGTGTGGTTCGCCTTTCCGACTGCAACAAGTCTTCCACTTTTGATATCAGAAATTTCAACTGTATTAGGGCTGAATGTAACTTGCTTTGGTTCACCAGTGTGTGTCATTAGATACACAGAAAGAAGATTTGAAGCCAAGGAAGGCACATAGAGAACATTCTGAAAGCTTCCATGATCTACATGAATCGTACCTTTTCCCTTTGAAGAAATTTTTGAGTCATCTCCCAAATGGATGGGGATGGAGCTGTTTCGATCGAATGAAGAAAAAGAATCAGTATTTGCAGCCATATGATTTGATGCACCCGAATCTATCAAGAGAGTAGTGGGCTTCGAAACAGTTGCCATGAGTGCTTGTCTTCTTTCATGATCATCATTCCTATCCTTCTTCCTTGCACCGTCAGGAAGAGTTATGTTGTTCTTTTCCAAAAGGAGGGCCATTTGATCTATAGTCTTCTTCATACATGAACTTTTAGGATGAAAGCCACGGTTGCAATAAGTACATTTATATTTTTGGTTACCTTCTTTGCCTTTTTGCTTGAACTTCGAACTGGATGGTGCATCCGTTGGTTTGCCTTTCTCTCTTTGCTTGTGAGGTTCGAATTTGGGCTTCTCCTTCTTTTGCTTTCCTTTACCATTCGAGATCTTGGGTCATTGAACATATAGGGCTGAATCTTTGGAGATTATGGACCCCATTTGAATCAACTTGTCATGCTCTTTTGTGACGGACTCAATGAAGGCATTCAAGGTAGGCATCTTCCAATTCGGGGTAGTTAGCCGACCAGAATTGAAAGTAGAGACAAATACCAAATAATCTTTACCAAGCTTGCTGAGAATGGAGAGGATCAATTGTTTATCCTCTTTGATAACCCCACTGTTCTTCAACTGCGAGTTCAAGTTCTTGAATTTTGTGAAGAATTCATTAATGGTCTTGAAATTCTTAGGACTAAGGGCAATCAATTCATTCTCTAATTGAAAAGCCCTAAGCTCGTCCTGCTTGCCAAATAGTGTTTCAAGTTGCTCCCATATAGCTTTTGGAGTCTTCAATCCGCTGAGATGGAAGTGAATATCTTTGGAGATGGAGAGACAAAGAAGACCATAAGCTTCATCAAGCTTGTTGTAGTGTTTGGTTCTATCTGACAAGTTGTTTGGCTCCAATTCAAGAACAAGAGTGACTTGGTAGTAACCTTTTGAACGTAATATGATCTCCATATCATCTTTCCAATCAAAATAATTGAATGGGGTGAGGATAGGCTTTGAAGAAGAGTATTCCATTGCTAGGAGCGAGTGCACACTGATGTAGAGGAGCTTGCAAGGGCAAAGTAGCGAATGCAAATGATGGAGACAATAACTTGCAAATCACAATAAACCAAGAACAATGAGGTCGAACAATCCACCCTTTTAGAGTTGCATCACACCTGGGATTGGAGATCAAACAATGTTGAATGGGTCCAATGTATCAGATCCAGGAATTATGTGGAAAATCAAGCTTCTGGAGTGGTATTGGATGTATTTTCAAGCTTTGCATGCACAGGAGCGAATGCCCTTGAGATATTTCATGCCAAAACTTTTGCAATTTTTGAGCAATTCACTCAAATCTTCTTGTAGAAACACCTGTAGAAAAGAGATCTTGTCCCTGCAATTGCTCTGATACCATGTAAAATTAGTCACAGTAGATCTAATGAACAAGTAAATCAATCACAACAGATGAAAATAGAAAATATGGTGTAAAACTGTGCAAAACATGCAGCAGTGCTCAATATCCCAGTAAGGGTGAATGATTACAATACAATACAGTAACAATGACTGAGCAATTCGAATTGCCTAAGGAGGTCATTCGAATACTGAATGGAGTAGCTTGACTCCAACTAGGAGTCCTCATCATCAATCGGTGGTGGTCTCAATGCACAAGAACCAGTCATCCAAGTGTCAATCTGAGTCTAATTGAGTGTAACAAGTGTAACTGAAGTGTGTAGCACTGATTAAGGGAAGGAGGCTCAGTGGAGGGTGCATGGGAGGCTAACTGAAGTCAGAACAAGTCATCTAGTCAATCTGGAGGTCCAACGGAAGTGAAACAATCAGTCAGGAGTGAAACTAGCCTCAAATCAGGGAGAATCGGAGCTAACTGAGTGTAACTGAAGTGGAACTGCAGTGGTAGGTGAAGAAATGCGCCCTTCTCTGGCAGTAGGTGAGAAGTGGGCGCCTTCCTGACTAGGAGGGCTAAAAATCTGAAGTAAGTGGCTCCCGGGTGCTAGAATAAGGTGGCTAAGGTGCTGGAGGCATCAACCTAGTGACTGGGATGCATGCAAACCCTAGAATTTGCATGCAAACCCTAATTGCACCCAAGATCCTGAAAAAGATGATGCGGATATCCAAACACTTTGTCCACGTGGCATGGGTTGGTCCCATCTTAAATTTTCCCAAATTTTTGAGTTTTCATAATTATGCAAAACATAAATTTTGGATGTTAAGTTTTTACTTGTTTAGCATAACAACATTAAACAATATAATCACTGAAATAACTACAAGCAAAACAATCACAAAGAAACAAGATTTCTCTCAGGGAAACCACAAGGGAGAAAACCCCGACAAAACTAACTCAATATAGAATTCACCAAGTACAAGATAAAACTGCAAGAAAAAACTTCTCTCCTTCACCAACAAACTTATCTCTCTCTCCTATGAGAACTTGAGTGAGTGAATGAGTGGTACAAATGAGGAGGTCAAATTCCTCATTTATACGAATCAAATGACTTGACCTTTTTACTAATTAGGTCGGCTTGACTCACCTAACTGGGATGACCTGTACACTTTACAATAAAATATTCTTTTCTAGATATTTCTAGCCGACCTAACAGTTAGGGTTTACATTGACTCTTCTAATGACTTTTACATGATCAATTACATCAATAACATCTCCCGAAGGAGGAATAACAATATTACAATAGACAAGTACATTTAGAATATCTTTTGCAGTTATATTTATTTAACACTCCCTCTTAACTAGGAAGGTATTCTACGAACGTCATCATCATCATAAAAAACTGTACAACTGACTGGTGAAATTCTATATGTCATAGGATTTTTTTGGAACACCATCATATGTCTGGGGCACCATCAACATCATCTGCTGGAATATCATCATCAACATCATCATCATGGTCTTCATCAACATGGAACTGCTAGAGCATCAACATCATTGTCATCAACATCATCATTAGCAATCAACATCATTGTGATCATCAACATCATCATCATCAACATGGAACTGCTGGAGCATCAACATGGAGCTGCTAGAGCATCAACATCATCATCAGCAATGAACTACTGGAGCATCAACTTCATCATCATCAACATCATCATCAACGAAGAATTGTTGGATCATCAACATCATCATCAACAAGGAATTGCTAGATCATCAACAAGGAATTGCTGGAACATCAACATCATCATCATCATCAAGAAATTGCTGGAACATAAACATCATCATCGTCAGCAAGAACTTCTAGAACATAAACATCATCATCGTCAGCAGGAAACTGTTGGAACATCAACATCGTCATCATCATCATCAGTATGTAAATACTGGAACAAAAATATCATCAATCATCAGTACATGGATACTGAAATCGACAACAACATCAACCATCAGTAAGCAAATACTGGAACAACAATATCAACCATCAGTAAGTAAATACGGGAACAACAACATGAAACATCAGTAAGTAAATAATGGAACATTATCATCAACATGCGAATGTTGGAACATCATCAACCATCAATATGTGAATACTGGAACATCATCGGTATGTGAATACTAGAACATCATCAACCATCAGCATGTGAATGCTGGAATATCATCAGTATGTGAATACTGGAACATCATAAACCATCAACCTGTGAATGTCAGAACATCATCAACCATCAGTATATGAATACTGGAACATCATCAATATGTGAATACTGGACCATCATCGACCATAAGCATGTGAATGTTGGAACATCATCAACCATCTGTATATGAATACTGGAACAACATAAACCATCAACATGTGAATGCTGGAACCATCAGTATATAAATACTGGAACATCATCAGTATGTGAATACTGGAACATCATCAACCATCAACATGTGAATGCTGGAACCATTAGTATATACATAATGGAACAATATCAACCATCCGCATGTGAATGTTGGAACCATCAGTATAGAAATACTAGAACAACATCAACCATCATCATTTGAATGCTGGAAACATCAATATATAAATAGTGGAACATCATCAGTATGTGAATACTGGAACATCATCAACCATCAACATGTGAATGCTGGAACATCGTTAATCGTCAATATATGAATACTGGAACATCATCAACCATCAACATGTGAATGTTGGAACCATCAATATATAAATACTGGAACAACATCAACCATCAACATGTGAATGCTGTAACCATTAGTATAGAAATATTGGAACAACATCAACCATTAGCATGTGAATGCTGGAGCAACATCACCATCTGGAATATGCATTGTGGTGGGAACTCTGGTAGATGATGCTGATTTACTAATCCTTTCGGACCAAACAAGCCTAGTTAGACATACCCATCTACCTAGGGATCAAAAAGGCCTTGTCTAGATTACTAATCCTTTCGGACCAAACAAGCCTAACCATACATACTAACCCCCCTAGGATCTAGCCAGTGCTGACATACCAATCCTTTCGGATCAACCAAGCCTTGTCAGGATGATGTACCAATCCTAGAATGAGGTGCCATACCAAGGCTCTAGGAAATTACTCCCTCTTTCGAGGGTGATCCTTTCGGACCCATCTTCGCTCCTTTCGAAGGAGGTCTTATTATATAAATCATCATCACTCCTTTTAGACTCATCAACATCACTCCTTCCGAAGGAGGTCCTTTCAGACTCATCATCATCACTTCTTCTTTCGAAAGAGGTCCTTTCAGACTCATCATCATCACTCCCTCTTTTGAGGGAGGTCCTTGCAGACCCATCATCATCACTCCCTTTGCATCTTGCAGTCTCTACATCTGGAATTTTGCATTGGAGTGACTGGTAGCCTTCTCTTCTGTTAATCTTTTGGGTATCCATCTATGTCATATCTCTAGGTCACTGGAAACCTAGATATTGAACTTTGTTGCAAGTTCTCTCTTGCACCCATCCATGATCTCCTCATCTTCAACCTTGTAGCAAAGGTTGATATCTCATCACTCTAGGTAATCATCCTATCCCATGGATGCCTTCTGATCTCGTACAAAGTCTTCTTCAATATTCACACATGTGGTTCTCTGTAGAGAGTCCCAAGTCCTGAAGGTTGCTCGATATCTTCTTCTAATTCGATTACACCATCTATCTAGTGTAATATCCACCATTGAGGAAGTGTGTCTGGCCACTAGAGAAACATCTCATCATAGTTGACTCCCTCTTTCTGAGAGAACCCTTGCTTTGTACTTTTGTAGTATACTTGATTTCATAAGTCTTGTTGAATGTTATAGTTGGACTATCGTCACTTTTTCTATGAAAAAAATCTCATCATTCTTCATTTGTAGGTGATCGTACCCGATATTTCCTACAAGTCAAATTCAGTTGTATGGTTAGAAACATTTCATGGTTTCCAAAGCATATTGATAATGACAAATTCTTATGCATACAAACATAGGTCACACAGTCATGCAACTATCTTAGCCAATGCTTCAAAACAACATTCATCCATATCCCGTATTCATACGGTAACTTTCTAGATTCCTTCCATCTCTACCAAAACATTATTAAGAGTGTGCACTACTCCCAATATGTCAGCAAATAGGTTTTATTCTAGATAAGTAGCAATGGAATGTTGTACAACACCATAGGTCACTTACCCATCACATGCATATTAGTAGAATTTTGTTCATCAATGCAAACATTATAACATGCATAATACACATCCTAAATCTAGGAACATAAGTATGTACACAACTGAACAATATCATTTAAGTAATTGGATATACAGGAAATGGCAATTCAAATAGTTATATTTGTTTGTTTGGTAGGATCTCTCTTGATCCTTGTCTCCTTATAGGAATTATTGGAGTCTCTGATAATGTGATTTGCTTCATCATTTGATTCTGAGGACCTGTTCCTTTCTTACTTATGACCAACAATACTAAAAAAGTATTCTATACCATAAATCACAAGGAATTATGGTCCTAGCTATTAGGGTTGAGTCTGCATGTCCCTTCAATTTGTGGAGTCCTCCAATTCCAATCACAACTGCATCCCTTCTTATCTAATGCTAAGATATATAAGATGTTCTTCTATCTTTCTGGTTTTGATTAAAGTACATATTCCTCAGCATTGGAGGAATATTCTTTGGCATTCCTTTCATCATCATGTTTATCTTCTTCAACTGCATGGGCATGGAATCTTTTATTCTGCTTCTTGAATTGTTCATCTCTAAGAGGACAATTTCTTGCAATGTGTCCCATCTTGTGACAAGTAAAACATTCAAAGGAGGAGAAGTCTTTCTTGATCCTTTTGTTCCATTGAAATCTTTTAGATCTTCTAGAAGAGTGTTCATGAGAAATATTTACATTATACATGCCTAGCAATTTGCTAGTCAACCCTTAGCTTTGAGCTCCACACTAGGAATCCATACTAGCATATTTACATCATTTACATAATTTTGATTTAATACATTCCAAGTAAAAAATGGAGGTATTACACATCAATGACCTTATAAAACTCACATGGAAAGCCACTGAGGCTTGGACATTTATCCTCTACTATTCCTTTAATTGTAATATTCAAGTTGAAGGGAACCAAACATATAAATACATCATTGTATAAAAGATATTTGATTAATTGATAAGTCGTGAATTCGACATGTACAACCTTTTTATTTATACACCTATTATTAAAACATGACCTTTCATATGGACAACTATTTAAAATTGTTTATCCATTTTTTTCCAGGGAAAACATTGTGGAATCCCCCCCCCCTCCCCTTCCCTGGAATATTAGATGAAGGGTTGCTCAACTACCTGCCAAAGTAGCAACTGATGACCCTATGAGACTCAATGGGACTCAAATCTCAATTGGACTAGAACCAACATAGATCCATCTAAACCCAGATATATCAAGCACCGGGAGGGATCCAATTTCTTATGGTGTTATTTTTTTTATCTTAATTTTCACACATCCAAAAAAATTTACACCTCAAGGAATTTTATTTCTTTTGGTGTTTGATAGATCCTGATTTAAGATGGATGTATGTTGGTTTTAATTTTTTTGTTTTATGCCCTCACATGGATTTTTTTATTTACTTTTCATTTGTTTTTAATTTTTAATTTTGTGAGTTAACATGATTTTTTTAATTACTTTTTACTTTTTACATAATGTTACGTTACGTGACAACATCTCCCCCATACTGGGCTATAGAGCACCTCGCTCCTCTCAGTGCTACCAAAAACCTCACAATAAGTGTTTCCTTGAAATAGTTTGTTTGAACCAATTGAGTTAAACCACTGGGCTCATAAATTAAAGGACAAAGGGGTGGGATTTGATCCACATGCATAGGTCATGAGATCATTTAATATAATCTCTCTAGGTGTAACCACACATTTGACCACTGCCTCAATATGGATTGAACCTTTTCCACTAGTGAAAAAATCCTTGCTCAAGACCAATAGATTCAATCCTTTTGGGCATTGAAATTGTTTATTAGTTATATCTAATTACCTATATTTAGTCTAGCATAATAAATCTTTGATTCTACTAGGGGTATGTTATGTAATGTCCCTTTTTTGAAATTTATTAAAATGGTGAAATTTTCAACTTTTTCCACTAGTTCGACCTTTGACTAGTATTGGTCTCATGGTCTCCAAATGACTCCAAATGCTCCCAAATTGTTATAGAAAGTGTATGGATTATATTGAGACATAATTATTAGGTTCTTGGATTCTTTAAAGTCTTCAAGAGGCTTCTGAAACTCTCCTTTAAGTTCTAGCCAAAGTAGGGAGTTTGACTAGCAATTTCTCTTTGACTATTATTGGTCTCTTGGTCTCCAAATGACTCCAAATGCTCCCAAATTGTTACATAAGGTGTATGGATGATATTAGGACATCATTATGAGGTTCATGTATTCTTTATAGTCTTCAAAAGGATTCTTCAACTCTCCTTTAAATTCTGGCCAAAGTAGGAATTTCGACTAGCAATTTGGGGTTCAAATCCCCATGGGGTAGATGCTGGAAATGGATCTCCAGATGATATTGGAACCTATCAAATTTATGAATAGAGGAAGCGGATATCTAAGTGACATCAATATATTCTCATATACATAACCATTAATTTTATTAATTCTGCTACAACCCTATGCAATCAGATGCAAAAAGACTAGTTTCGACCTTGGGGGAAATGATAGGCAATCTTCTCCAAATGATATAAAAGTGGACAATATGAATCCAAAAGCTTATGCTCTGAACATGAAAATTTTATAACAGATAAATAACAGTCCATACATCATTAAATCATCAATAGTTCATTGGTCCATTCGAATACATCAACATATCATTGGCATACATCAACATAGTGGGGAAATTGGCACCATTTGCTCATTAATAATCAGATTTACATAGTTCCACTTGGAATATCGACTTGAAGACATTATGAACATGAATAATAGAGCATTTAAATCATCTGATAAAATAATGAAGCATTAGAAACTCCCCCAAAGAGAACAATAGCTCACAAAGTGCGCAATTCTTCAAGGATCATGAATATGCCAAGAAATATAAGAATGGTTGTAGAAGCAAGATGAAAGAGATGTGACCATGAGATTCCCTATAGCTTAAAACTGTAACAAAATACTCCATTAAAGCTCCAAATGAAAGGTTTGAATGGCCTTTCCAATTACCAACTAGGATGGGAATCTTTCACCCTCGAAATTGGTGCTAAGGCAAGTAGAGTAGCACTCCACTAGCTCTCCTCTCCAAATGCAAAATGCAAATTCTAAAATGATCAAAAGCTACCATCCTTCTTTGTTATTGTATTTTATAAAATTCTAAGGTCCTCCATGGGTTGAATTCCTCCCAAGAGCTTCATGCCAACTCAAGTTGGGAAGAGATTCCCAAGTATGCCACTTGTCCTTCCAATTCTAGCCCTCTCCTTCTCCAAATTCGAATTGGTGTCTCTTTGGATGCCCTAACTCACTTGAGTGCCCTCTTGGAGGTTATTTTTAGCCCTGACATGTCATCCTTCAGGTCTTATTTGTGTCATATGTGTCATTGCATCTTCATCATTGTTGTCATAGAGCTAAGGAACCTAGTCCAAGTGTCTCACTAGCTCCAAAATGCCTCTTCCTCTTCCATGGGAGTTACTCTTCCACTCCAATGAAACCCTAAGTGATTCATGCCAAGTATATTAACCTTCCAACTCATCCCAAGAACATTGGGATTCTTATGTATTCGAAATGACAAGAGGAGGATGCCATGTGGCATAGAAAATCTAGCTTGTGTGGGTTCCACATCCTCCATGTGTCTTCATGATCAATTGCCACTTTGATTTTCCATTGTATTTATTTATTTAGCTCCTTTATTAAATATTTATGCCATTCTAATGTTCAAACATCATTTATTATCTCCCTTATTTCAAATCCCAAAGCTTCCACCCCCCAACCTAGGAAACTAGTAATTTTCCTCCATGGCAGTTCATTTGGATGGGTATATTACAACTTTGAATTGGGAATTTCTCTTAATGTGACCCACCTTGTACATTTGTATATAATTTCACATTATTACTAACTTGGAATTCATTCTTGGCATTTATTTGACCCTTAGCATCCATTTGACAAACTATCACGAGTATGGCCAAGGGGCTTAGGCCATTGTGACCCAATGCAAAATTTTGGGACATGACATATTATGTTAAATGTACAACATCACGAGTCATTCTCCAATCCAATATTATGCATCCAGGATTGGGCCTCATGTGTTGAGGTAGGGAGCCTGAGTTGGACTCAGGAACTTGGAGTAGATTCTTGAGTTGGACTCAAGAACGACTAAGCCTTCAATTGTAAAAGGTTATTCCTCATGTGTTGAGGTGAATGCTTTGATGTATCAAAGTGATGATGTTGTAAAGTCTTGTTGGACAAGGCTCAGGACTTGTGTGTCAAGTCAAATTCTCATGTGGACCTCCAGTTATAGTAGGTACCCATGGGGTGGACCTCCAGTTATAGAGGTAGATGCTTTTCATGTTGAAGCATTAATGTTGTGTGATGTATTACCAATCATGGTCATTGATTGCTATTAAGTCTCCTTTAGAGACTGGCCACCTCTAGAGTGAATTACTTTAGCATATGATGATTTGGTTCGAGAGTAATACAATATGATCACAACATATGACAAATATTTTGAGTATAATATGATATGATAGATAATTAAATTTAACACATATTGACCATGCAGTAAAGATAAGAGATAATGATAAATGCATGGAGAAAAAGAGATTTTGAATTGCTCATGAGATGAATAAGTGAACTCGAATTGTTAAGCTTCAGTTAAAGCCACAATGTATGCCTCAATTAATTAAATAACTCACAGTGGTCACTACAAGTAAATCAATCAGCATGATTTCAATTATTAATAGTTAATTAAGTGTTAATAAAGAATGACTAGTTAACTAAAGTTTTTTGCATGTTACACTTTAGTTAAACTAAAAGACGACACTTAAGTTAACCAAAAGACAACACTTCAATTAATTAAGTGTTTTCATGATGACACTTGAGTTATTGCATTATGACACTTAAGTTAGCTTCCTAATTAAGTGGTCATGCAATCAGGTAGAGGGAGAGTTCACTCTGGAGTCAGTTAAGCTTAATTTAATGTCAAAGATAAAATGCAATGTCGCATATGTTATGCATGATTGAAGAAACTGATGCACATGATAATTCTCCAAGAAGGAAATTCATAGTTTTTACATGTGATGCACCATTACCCATGCAACCATTCTCTATAGCTTGCATGGCAGTGATTCTTGTTGGTTATTAATGTGCTGGGCACATGGCAAGTTGATACAGTTGATCTCTATTCTTTATTGCTCAGTATTCTCTCTTATATAGCACCTGGGGTGCCAAAAGAAATATGGTATTTTGTAAAAGACATTCTTTTCTATCTATCATAATTATACTTTGAATATTTGCTGGGGTTTTTCATCCTCATTGTTTTGAGCGTTTTACCCAGGGGTCATCTTTTGTTATGGTTGAATGTTTCATTGGTTCAAGTATTAAGTATTTCCACACTTAAAGTTTTAAAGTTCAAAGCTCATCATATTTGCTAAAAAATGAACATGGTATAAGAGCTCAGGGCATGAAGGAGATAATATTTGTCAAGCAAACTTGAGCCTACGTAATTACTAAGGAGTTGACCACAATACTTGAGATCCATGGCATTGATCTCTGTTCGACCGGAAGACTATTTTGAGGGCACTTCGAATTTCAACACTTGGAAGGAGAGGGTGTTGAACATCTTAGAGGAACATGACTTGGATGACTATGTATCCACTGTGGTGGAGGAGCCTACATCTAATGCAACGCACATCAAATTCAAGAAGAACTAAGATAAATTCAAACAGATTATCTATGATTCAGTAAAGGACAATTTGATGTCCGTGATCACTCCGTTGAAGACCGCAAATGAGTGTTTTGATACATTGAAAAACCTATATGAGAAGAAGGACCCAAGTCAGAATAGGGAATTGAAGAATAAGCTTCAAAACCTAAAGATGGAGAAGGATGAGACAATGACCTCCTTCTTCACCAAGATCTCCTAGGTAAGAGATCATCTTGCTAGTATTGGAGTAGTGGTGGATGAAGATGATATTCTCCAAATCGTTATTTATGGTCTCCCATCCTCATGGGAGACATTATTAGCTATGGTAAATGGCTGAGAGGTACAAACTAACTTCGAAAGGTTGTGGAATGACTACCTCCAAGAGGAGGGGAGATTCCAGAGCAAGTCAGTGTGAATCAAAGAAGAAAACCTTGCCCTCACGTCAAGGATGAAGAAAGGCATGAAGAACTTCTCTCAAAATATTTTTTCCCATTCGAAGAGGAAGGTATACAACAAGGAATTTGACAAGTCGAAGGTTAGATGCTACAAATGTGACAAGAAGGGCCATTATGCAAGGGATTGCAAAGCAAAGAAAAATGGAAAAGGAAGGTTTCATGCTTCTATCACTATAGAAGATGAAACTACTCAAAAGAATGCACCTAAAGAAAATGAGACAAGGAGGTAGTATTACCTAGTCTCAACACTTTCCAGATCCATTATCACAAGTGAGGACACATGGTTGGCTCAAAGTGGCACAACCAAACATATGACTTGTTATACGTGTTGGAGTATTAAAAAATCCACCTATACCATTTTACACTTAGGATAAAATAATTAATCATTTATGATTAATTTCCTCAGTTTTGACTAGGTAAAATAGGTCAGTTTTGTCTTTTAGTGGACCACGTTCCATCCTAACTCACCAAAAAGAATTTGGATGGATTTTGGATAAGATTTCCTTGGATTATGTCTGATTTTATTCTATTCCTAAATTAGAAAGATAGTTTCCCGATTTAGATAGCTTTATCCTGTTTTTTTCTACTTTCTAGTGGATAAGGAAAAGCTAGTTGACTTGGAAACTCTTACCACTTTGGAAATTCGACCTCCACACCTTTTCTTCTCTCCTAAAGCCATCATTACATTCCATTTACCTCACTCATGAGCTGCCATACCATACTTAGCAAATTCATGAGCCTCTAGTACAGTTTGGAAATTGCTTTTGCCACCTAGGGGTTTTTTTGCCTTATCTAAGCCTTTTCTTTTTGCTCTTTCCAAATTGCCTCCAAGGCATTCGATTTTCTCCATGGAATATGTATTATATATTGTTATCATATTGATGAATAAAATACAGTGTGATTTCCACAATTTATCTTCTCTATTCTTTTTCTCTCATTGTTTGAAATATTCCATGTGAAATTGTCTTATGAATCTAGATCTAAGCAATTGAAAATATCACATGGTATCAGAGCTAGATTAATTCAAAACAATTTCCAAGAGTGTTTTTTGCAGGTATTTACATCACTAGGAGTGCATTAGTATGGATCAAAATCAAGCTAAAGCTGTGACTCTCACTCCCTTCAACTACTTTGACTGGAAGGTGCATATGATCATCCAACTTCGAAGCAAAGGATTGCATAGAGTCACTATGGGGTTTGAAACTAAGCCAGGAGCTGTTGCATTAAAATCCAAATGGTTCAATAGGCTTGATGAAGCTTATGGGTTATTTTGTCTCTCTGTATCTCCATATATTCTATTCCATATTGATTCTCTATCCACTCCAAATCAAGTGTGGACAAAGCTAGAGTCTCTCTTTGGAAAACAGGACGAGCTCATAGGTCATCTATTGGAGATTGAGCTGATCTCACTTACTCCAAGTAATTTCGATTCAATGGAAGAGTTCATCTCAAAATTCAAGAACCCAGTGCTTCAACTCAAGCAATGCGGCATAGATAAGAAGGATGAGCAGTTAATCCTTACCATTCTATCAAAACTGAGCTTTGAATACTCAATATTTGTGTCTACTTTTCATACTACAAGATTTGCAGTTCCTAATTGGAAGATGCCAATATTGGATGCATTCATTGATTCACTCACTAAGGAGAAGGAAAAGCTGCTCCAAATGAGAGATCTAACACCCTCCAAGGAATTTGCACTTGTTGCTCACAGAGAAAAGAGTTTCAAGAATGAAAAATCCAAACAAAAGATATTGTCATATGAAGAGGATTCTGATGGAGATTCCAAATCCAAGAAGATGAAGAAGGAGAATCCCAAGTGTTCTTATTGCTGCAAAGGCACTCATCCCGAGAAATATCGCTTCAAAAATAAATTGGACATCATGGCCAAAATGCTTGAAGAGCATAAAATTGATGTTCCAGACTTTGCAAAGAAAGAACAAGGAAAGCTTGTTGTAGAACAAGAACACTGTTTCCAAGCCTCTCCCAAAGGTAATCATGCTTATGATTTGAGTACTAGAGTGAAAGATAATTCTTATGTATCTGATTTTGATTCACATTCTGATATATCAGAATCATAAACCTCCACCTCTTCCTTTGTACAATCTCCAGTCAGTTCATCCAAGTCTACCCTCAAAACTAGTCATTTTTTACTAGCTTCTGACTTGTCTTCTGAAAGGTCTTTCCACCTCCATTCAAATATTTTAGATTCTGATTTTGAAGAGAATATATAGTTTGATATGCAGGTCATGACACCTCCCACACCATTTTACCAACCATTATATGCACAAAAGACCCTACAACCCCCAAGTTCTCCAGTTAGGAAACTACACAATTCCATGTTTTCCTACACTGTGCTACTTGCCTCTGTTGCTCTTATGTATTTCATTACTTTCATTGGTTGGAAAACCATTTATTTGGACATCATTGGTATGATATTCCACACATTTGGTCCTGACCCCATCACTCATGGTCCAAAATTCAAGTCCTCACACTCTCCAAGCTCGCTCAGTTGTCAGAGTGACCTAGTTTCTCACACTTTTCCTACTAAAACTCTGTTCGATCATGGAGACTCCACTTTTTTATTGGTTGCTTCTCCATATGAATCAGTTTTGATATTTCAGAGTTGCATGATCTCCTTTTCAATATCAGAAAGGTTCTACATCAGGTTGAGAAGAAGGTTCAAGAACTAGTACACCACATTGCAGCTATAGAAGAAATTGATCCTGTTGAGTTCATTGGTTTTTCATGGAAAGGAATTTGCATAGATCTTCTTTCCATCATTGATTATGCTTTTATATGTGATTATATATGTTACAAAAACAAAAACAATTCATGTGATGCTCCTCCATCATCAAAATATGAGCTTCATGGAGCTTCTACACATGATTCTTGCCTACACAACATTGATGCACTGATGCATGATCATGGCATCCACAATCTATTCATCAAGTCTGTTACTCATAAGAAACCCATTCACCTCATTCAGATCATTCAGCTCCTCCACATGAGGAATAAGACAGTATGAAGAAATCCAAGCATGTCCATTTTTGAGGGAGGGTTTTGTTCCCATGAGGTTTTCCCTATTTCCTCGTTTTACATGGACTAGTTATTTTTGTATTGGGATGACCATAAGCCTTGTTGCTTGGGCCCTATATTTCTGATATTTTCTGATTTTCATCACATAAATTCAGGCTTAAGGGGGGGTGTTGGAGTATTAAAAAAACCACGTATACCATTTTAGAATTAAGATAAAATAATTAATCATTTATGATTAATTTCTTGAGTTTTGACTAGGTAAAATAGGTAAGTTTTGTCTTTTAGTGGACCACATGCCATCCTAACTCACCAAAACGAATTTGGATGGATACTGGATAATATTTCCTTGGATTTTGTCTGATTTTATTCTATTCCTGAATTAGAAAGACAGTTTCCTGATTTAGACAACTTTATCCTGTTTTTTTCTACTTTCTAGTGGATAAGGAAAAACTAGGTTACTTGGAAACTCTTACCACTTGGGAAATTCGACCTCCACGCCTTTTCTTCTCTCCTAAAGCCATCATTACATTCCATTTACCTCATTCATGAGCTGCCATACCATGCTTAGCAAATTCATGAGCCTCTAGTATAGTTTTGGAAACTGCTTTTTCCACCTAGGGGTTTTTTTGCCTTATCTAATCCTTTTCTTTTTTCTCTTTCCAAATTGCCTCTAAGGCATTTGATTTTCTCCATGGAAGATGTATTATATATTGTTATAATATTGATGAATAAAATACAGAGTGATTTCCACAATTTATCTTCTCTATTCTTCTTCTCTCATTGTTTGGAATATTCCATGTGAAATTGTCTTATGAATCTATATGTAAGCAATTGAAAATCTCACAATAAGAGCGCCATCACCAATCTCAAGAAGAAAAATTTTGCATGCAAGGTAGAGTTGGGAGACAACACAACCTATTCGATCCAAGGCGTTGGATCCACCTCCTTCCAGTTGAGTTGATGAGATATTTTACACGTGGAGGACATTCTTTATGTTCCAGGATTGAAGAAGAACCTCCTATCAATTTCAGTGCTTGAAGATAAGGGATTCCGAGTTATCTTCATGGATAATCAAGCACTATTATGTCCGAAGAACAAAGAATTGAAATATGTGTGAAATTCTAAGTCACAACAGATCTAAAGAGCTGAGGATACCTCACAAAGAAAGAATGAGCAAAAAATGCGAAGAAGAGTGAAAACTGCGGTAAAAAAGAGTAGAAGAATAATAATGCAACAAAACTCAGATAGGAGCAGAATAATGTCTCACATTTCAATAATAAATATAATAAAAAATGATGTTACAATGGAGAGAATTCGAATCATGCAGGAGAATTCGAACCTCAGTTGGTCTATCATAGGGATTATTACCACTAGAATGCTCTAGAAGAGTCAAAGTCAACTGAATTGAACTTAAAATCAACTAACTGAAGTCACGATCAGTTAATTGACTAAGGAGGGCACAATAGTGAGCCTGTCATGCATGAAAGTCAGAAAAGGGTGCACGAGGCCACAATCAGTGGCATCTAGAGCTCTAACCCCCCACAAGAGTCAGATAACTCAGGTGGAATGCACTGGAACACTTAGTAGGTTTCTATAAAATAGAGAACTGACTGAAGTGGTCCTAAAATGATGCATGTAGGGTTCAGAAGGTGGTAGATGGATCCTGGATGACATATGCACACCACTAGGGGGAAAATGACATCATCAACAACTAGGAAAAATAAATAATGCTAGGTAGGAAAAGGATGGAGTATTGAAATATCCTAACACCCCCCCTTAATCCATACTTTGAATCCTGGACCCTGGTTACTAAGACTAAATGTCATCCATACAATCAAATAAATGATAAAAAATAAAGAATTGTCCATTAACCAAGGAAATGGGGAAAAACATCATGGAAAAAATAACCCCCCTAAAAAAGAATAGCAGTAGGGAACTCAAATAACCTTCATGCTAAAATAAGGAAGAAACTTTCCTCAGTGAAAGCCTTTGCAAAAATATTGGCAAGCTACTCCTATGTAGGATAGAAATGTAGGTGCTAGATATGGATCTGCTCCTCTGATGTGCCTCCCACTGTGTATATGTTTTATTTTCCAAAACAAGTCTTTCAGGAACCCTTCTTGCTACTGGAGCGAATGTCTTGTCATGTCCAAATCATGAACCTTTGAGTACTATTACACCTAAATCTTACTACCCTGAGACTCGGTGTAAACATCCCTGAAATTTCCCATGAATGAAGGCCTTAACTAACCTACTTTTCAAGGTCGTTGTAGTTCACCCTTGTGCAACATGCGACGTCGCAGGTTGTCCTAATGCAGCCTGAGACGATGTCAGTTAATTGGATAAAAGAGCATCTTCAAGCCCATTCTCGAAGCTGAGTGATGTGGATCCCTATCCCTAGCATATAGGGGAGTTGGCATTTGGTTCCCTAGCCCTTTGGTGAGATCCCCTAACTCTCTCCTACCATATCTCAACTTATCCTATCCTCTTAGTCCTATATAAGTGAAGCTCATTCCCATTCCAAAGGGAGGAAGTCTATAGTATCTAATTGTTGGTGAAATTAGTTTAGGAGAGGTCTCTACTCATCCTTGAGAGACCCATCACCCCTTTGGAGGCTTTGGAATTGGCTTGATCGGAGAAGGATTGCTACGTTAAGTCATTGGTTGTAATCTCTTCATCCTATGTATTTCCCTTTTAATACAGTAATATAAGTGCTTTCCACCAAATCTCATTGTGTTAATGATATATTGTGTAGTTTGCTTACTTAGAAATCTTTTTGTGTAGGTGCATTTTACTACTTGCTTTGTTGTGTTTTCTTGACAGGTTTTACAGCTCGGATATGAAGGCTATCAAGCTTTGGAACAACATTTAAGGAGAAAGGATCAATGATCTAAAGGGTAAGAGCATCTAGTTCCTTGATCTCTAATTAGATATAGGAGAGTTATTTATCTTCTGTCTTGATTTGTTCTAGACTCACATTGAGCTAGGGAGATCAGGCCTCGAGTCCGCTCTTGGTAGATTGTCTGTCAAACAAATCTGGCGACCATACTGGGGAATACATTATTTTTAGTTTTCAATTTGAATGCCATTTTCATTTGATTTCTTTTGCAAGCCAACTCATTTGACTCCTAAGCCTTTTCACCATCAGATCTTCACTTTGAAGAGTCTGTTTCCCTCCTATGAGTTTGCACTCACAATCTTTAAACCATTTTATTACTCATTTCTTGGAGATTTGTTGATCCTTGAGTTTGGATCTTGCCAGTCGCACCTGGGCAGTAGAAACAGAGCGACGATCTGTCATTTTTTTGCACTTTGCTTCTCTGTCATTGTAGCTTTCCCACTAGTGTCCTGCGACATCGTTGTAAACCCTGCACTAGTGACCTGCGACAGTCGCTCTGTGTCTGAACATAGACTGCGCCGATTTGTTAATTTTGATGCAAGGGCATCCCCCCTCCATTTTTTGAATTGAGTTTTGATTTGGTGTGCATACCTTCTCTGTGCTGCAGTTTCTAGCCATAGATCTCCTAAACACAACGTACTATCATTTTCCTCCATTTTTTGGGTCTTTTGAGATTTGGATCCATGTTTGGACTAGTATTTTGCTTGCATTTTTAAGCGAATGGATTCTATTTTTGAAAAAAAAATCCCCCTCATGGCCAGGGGGGGGGGCATGAATTGTGTCTCCTAAATTCGTTTTGACCCATATTAAGGTTTTGAGATCATTTTTGGTTTGGTGTGATTGGCTTGTTTTAAAGATTTGAAAAGTGTGGGATATCCATGTCTTTTTGAACCTCTTTTTCTTAGGTTGTGCATCTTGTTTCCTTTGCATGCTAATCTCTCTAATGATTGTTGGAAAAGATTGATTCTTTGTCTCCACTTTAGTTCAAAGAGAAGCTTGATTTTGTCACTCTTTTGCTATATTCATGAAATTGTAAAACATAGGTATTCTTCTTGCTTTAATTTGATCATTTGAAATTCTTGGTTTCACATTCATAAGAAGAAGAAAGGTTTGTTTCATATTTATGTGCATTTGAGTTAGATAATATTGTTAAGTGCTTTTCTTTGTCTTGCATTTTATTTGGAAACGTTTCTAGAATTTTTCTTTCCATAGATTAGATGTGTCTTTTTCAAGTGTAAAAAGATAGGAAATGAGTGTCTTTTGCAGTTGGTAGATTTTGAGCCTTTCTTGAGTGCCTTTGAATTGTTTGGGTGCTTGTCGCTTTTCTTTTGGAATTTCTGAATGATTAGAGTGCTATTAGACATTCTCTCATTTTCTTCTTGTTGATCTGAAAAGTACTTAGTTATCAAATTTCATCTTGATACATGCATATGAAAATCAAAGTGCTTCATTAGTTTGTTTTCAAAGACAATATTTTGTTGCATATAAAATTCTTGTTGCATCTTTGGTTTCCTTGCCTTTTTAGCCCATTATAGCGGAAAGTTAGAGTGTATGCATTCTAGATAGGAATTCTTAATTTCATTACTGCTTAAGGTCATTTTGATTATAAAATAGAAAAATATATCTCCTTAGCTTAAGTAGGTTTCATCGAAAGACAAAGGAAAATGTGCATTGTCATGTAGTTAGGATTTGCATTATTTTTATATTTCCTGTCTACACCTCATGCATCCACCTAATCACACAAGATAAAATTAACGCTAGCTCAGGTTAAAATCATTTAGTAACTGTGTGTAAGTTAGAGACGTTTTTCGACGTCTTTAAGCGTGACAGCTGTTGTTATTTGCCAACACTTTATTTCGGGGGTATTGTAGTCTTTCACGTACCAACCGGTATATCGAAGCTCTTTCACGTACCAACCAGGTATATTGAATCTCTTTCACGTAACCACCAAGTAATTCGTGTATATCGAAAGGTGTTTCATGTACTTGGCATATATAGAAAGGTGTTTCGCATACTCAGTAGTATATAGGAAGGTCTCGTGTCATACGGTTGTGCATTAGATAGCATCACTTCGGATTTGAGCTCCCACGTACCTAGTGTATATCGGGAGACACTCCTAGGATTCCTGTGACCAACTGAGTTAACCATTTGGCCGTCTTGGCAGAGTAATACACTGAGAACAACACTCGGGGAGATTACTATGCATGTACGGTCCAGGTAGTTGGGTATTCAGGCAAGGGTATGGTCCCAATCCTCCTTGTCGTGTTTTACTGTTGGACCCTGCGGTATATAGCGAGTTGCGAAGCCTTGATAATCCTGTAAGGATCCTGACTTTTCATCCACTCCTATTCACACAATTTGCTTGTTTCTTTTAGACTTAAGTAGTGTTTGAATTGTGTGGTACTTTAGAGACTCTTAGGGAGTTCAAATATGAAATATTCTTCTGGGACTACTAACCAAGGCGCGCTTTTCCAGGGTGTGCCATTTTTTATTCCCCCTTGTGGAACTGTTGGTCCTCCCTTTATGGCTATGTTGAGTCTTTATGGATTGATGATAGGATTACCAATATTGTTATTCTCCAATCCAGTTACACCAAGTGCACCAATTGTGTCGGACCTAGGTCCTTCATCACATGAGCCTCAATCTCATGATGACCCTTGTCCTTCTTCCTTGAAAATTGAATCGAATTCCCTCTATTCCTCTTATCCTACTGAAAACTATGATGTTAGTAAGAAAGCGTGTGAGAAGAAGAAGAAAGGGAAGAATAAGAAGAAGAATACTAAGCATAAGGTCACAACCCCAGCCTCTGACCATCATGCTAGGAACTCACCATCCCCTGATCATCATGTTGGGGGCATCGATACACCTGTTTCAAATTTGCATAAACCGAAATTCCCTTGCAAACTTTGTAAGGGGTCCTATTTTCTTAATAGATGTCCTGGTATCTCCAAGGTCTTAGAAATATGGTCGCGTTCTAAACAATCCATGTCATCAGTCTCTGAACATCATACTGATGATACCCCATCAATTAGTAGAATTGTAATTAAGGGTCGGAAGGGTAGAGCTGGATGCCCTTGTTGGTTATGCAAGGGCATGCACCGTACTTACCTTTGTTCTCGTATGGATGAAGCTTCACAATTGTTGGAAGACATGGAAATATCCCATAAACACCTTCCAACTGAATATTGTAGGTTGTCCCTTGATCCTACACTAGTTGATAGGACAATCAATCCAACCCCACCCTCGGTTGACCCCACTCTTTCATCAGAGATTGAAAACGAAGCAGTCGATTCAACAACATCCTTGATTGACACCATTCCTCCCTTGAGGGATGATACCCAAGCAGTTAATCAAGTCTCATTCTTGGTTGACCCCACTCCTCCTTTGAAGAGTGAAACGCAAACGATTAATCAAGCATCACCCTCGGTTGATCCCACTCCTCCTTTGAAGAGTGAAACGCAAGCGGTAGACCTAGTTTTATCCTCGGTCCACCCAACTCTTTCATTGGAAAATTCCCATATTGAAGCAGTCACCATCATAAAATATTCATCATATCATGCTTTTCCAACTGAAAGTGAATTAGAAACTGCTGAAATATTTCTGGTCGGTTCAGACAGTCCTATGCAAGGGGAAGTCTCATCCACAGGACCTCCTCGAAGTATTGAGGTTATTTCATTTGATTGGAATAGTCTAGCATAGTCTCGTCTCCCCTCAGATGTTCCTTTTCAGATATCTATAGGTGTTGCCGATAAGGAAATCTTTCGCACTATAGTTGGCGAGGGAGCTTCTGTTAGTATTTTATCCTCAACTGCTTGGAAAGCTATAGGGTCTCCTCAGCTTGCGCCGGTCACGGGACATATTTTGGCTTTTATTAGAAGGCCTACCAGACCTTTAGGGATTCTTCTGCAGTTACCTATCACCTTGGGAGGTAAAACTGTTTATGTTGATGTCATGGTTGTCCAAGGTCCTTTAGTTTTCAATTTGCTCCTTGGACGTGATTATTTCTATGCTATGAAAGCCGTAGTGTCGACACTCTTTTGAGTGATGTATTTTCCCTACGATGGGAGGATTTTGACCATTGATCAGCTTTCCTCATGACACCCAATCATCACATGACTTCCATTCAACAAACTTCCCTGAACATTCCACACGTATTAGTAGTTTCTTCCCTTTAATCATGAGGGGCATGTCTCCAGCCTTTGGACATCATGCTGGGGGGCACACTACTAAACTCTGGACATCATGTTGGATAAGTCCCTTTAATTTTTAGCATGGTTCTTTTCCTGTGTCAAGCTCATTAAAAAATGAAACAATACCCCACGAGCATGGTTATATTCCCATGTCAAGCTCGTTAAAAAATGAAACAGTATCTCGTGAGCATAATTTTATTCCCTTTCAAGCTTGTTAAAAAATGAAATGGCCCTTTTTGGAGCATAGTTTACCTTTGGTTCCAAGCTTGCACAAAAATGAAACCATCTCCCTAGGAGCATAGTTCCGTTTCTGTGTTAAGCTCGTTAAAAAATGAAATAGGTTCTCATGAGCATAGTTCTTTTCCTGTGTCAAGCTCGTTAAAAAAATGAAACAGATCCTTTCCCTTTGAGTCGATTCTTCTCGTAGACTTATTACCTGAACCTTCTGTTCATCCACCTATGCATTAAGCAAATGAAATGAAGCTTAGGGGCATGTCTTCAACCTCTGGACGTTATGTTGAAGTCAACTCGATCACCTCTCCACATCATGTTGGATCTAAGTCACTTACTTCTAGCAATGATGCTGGGGGTATGTACCAACCTCTGGATACCATGTTGGGAAAAATTCCACCAATGGGAATATTTTCGAGCATACTTTCCTTTTTTGGTTTTCGAGCTCATTAAACCATGAAAATAATCCCAAGTTCTTCCTGTATCAAGCTCGTTAAAAAAATGAAACAATATCTCTAGAAATCATGCTAGAAGTAAGCTGTCAGTTTCTTGTGTTGGGGGAAAAATTTCCAACCTCTAGCCATTATGTTGGGAAGAAACCTGCCAATGGGCATTATCCTGATCATAGTTCATTTTCTGTTACAAGCTCGTTAAAAAATGAAGCAGACATCATGAACATTCTTCCAACCTATCTTCGAGCTCGTTAAAAACAGTAAGATGGTATTTGAGCTTACTTTTCACTTTTTTTGTGCTTTGGTTAAAACATGAAAAGTGGTTCGAGCTTAGTTATTACTTTTTCGTGCTCTGGTTCAAATATGAAAAAGATTTCGAGTGATTTTGATACCATTATCGTGCTCGTTAAAAAGTTGATTAAAAAGGTGTGTCTAATGAGTATAGGTTTATCACTTTATCCGGCCACGCTAGACTATTTACGGAAAAGGAAATGTGCCGAGCTTACTTTTTCCTTTGTCGTACTCGGTTATCAACCATGACAAAGTTGTTCATGGAGTCCTCTTTAAGCTCTTTTTAGACTCTATAAATAGGAAAATATCGCCAAGCGAACCTGATTCTTTCACGCTTGTAAAAGGATTTGAATGATCGTCTCCCTGGTGATAGTTTACCCCTTTTTTGGACCAGGGGGCACTACTTACAAAAAAGGAATACTCCAGCCAATCATGACTGGAAGAGTCTTCTCTTGCGTTGTTTTACCCTTTTACGGGCGAAGAGGCTAACTTTATGAAAAAGGACATTTGGAGTCTTCTTTAACTCTTTTCAGACTCTCTAAACATGAAATGGCACCGAGTTTACCTTCTATGGACTTGTTAAAACCCAACATTGAAGGACCCACCATGGGACGAACCCCTCCTTTCCTAGGTTTGGAAAATATTTGGGATTGGACTCATCTATGAGATGAGCTATACTGAGCATTTGGTTACCCTCATCAAGCTCGTTAAAAAAAAAGTGGGGCACTCGTCAATCATGATGGGGAAAAATGAAATATTTTGTGTTACACTTTATTTATGGCAGTACATAGTAGCTCTTGAACATGGCACTCGTTTTCATTTGCATTCAGTACTTGGGTAATCTGTTTGTCCTCGAGTCTTGTCAATTTCGTGAGTCGTGTTGCTCCTTTGGGTCAGCCAAAGAATGCTTCCACCATCAGTTTCATTAGGGGTTGGTGTCATTCTTGTCATGTCAATACTGCTAGGTCATTCCATGCCCATGTTCAAGAGACGTTTGTTAATCATCATCTGCAGTCAGTGTACCTTTGATCATGTCGGTTTACCCTGAGTCAGTCTTACACATTACTCTACTGTCCGAATTACTCCAAACATATGTTATCAATTTTTGTGTCATTGATGGGGGATTCATCATGGCCCTCCTTTGAACAATTCATCCTTTTCGACTTCAACACATCATCTGAGGACTGAATCTAGAAACCAATCGAGTACCTTGGGCCTGCATGCCTCAATGGCAGGTTACCTCGCTTTCAACATGAGTTTACATCATTGACTCTTGATTGAAATATTTCATCATCCATTCAACTTCAACTCATTTATTCACGGTTGGTGATATGTACTATGATACCTTGGGAATCATTGACATCAATGGTGATTTCCCTCGCGCTTGTTAACAATATACATTAATGACCGGTAATCAAGTGGTTTCTACCATGTTCGACTCCAAAACATTGTAATCACATGGATAGATTCGTATCATTGTGGGTTCGACTTGAAGAGCCTTGAGGAAGTCATATTGTACCCAGGTTGCGATGGATATTGTTTGGGTCATATTACACAGATCCACTTTGTATTGGTCGTGGTTGTGTTATCATCTCATCATGGATCTACGATTGTGTCTAGTAGCCATGATTGTGTTCAGTCGGTCATTACTACCATGGATTTGCATTGTATTGGTCGGCATCCATGTAATGAGTCATATGAGACTGTGTACTTAGAGTTAGTTGTACTGCAGCAGCATCCTTTGTCCGAGAAGTCCATTTCCATTCCTTCTATCAAAGCATTTCACCTATCCATTTTCAACAACTTCATGCTTTGGGGGGCATTCTGTTACACCTAAATCTTGCTACCCTGAGACTTAGTGTAAACATCCCTGAAGTTTCCCATGACTGGAGGCCTTAACTGACCTACTTTTCAAGGTCATCACAGTTCACCCTTGTGCAACATGTGATGTCGCAGGTTGTCCTAATCCAGCCTGCGACGATGTCAGTTAATTGGATAAAAGAGCATCTTCAAGCCCATTCTCGAAGCTGAGTGATTTGGATCCCTATACCTAGCCTATAGGGGAGCTAGCATTCGGTTCCCTAGAACTTTGGTGAGATCCCCTAACTCTCTCCTACCATATATCAACTTATCCTATCCTCTTAGTCCTATATAAGTGAAGGTCATTCCCATTCCAAAGGGAGGAAGTCTATAGTATCTAATTGCTGGTGAAATTAGTTTAGGAGAGGTCTCTACTCATCCTTTAGAGATCCATCACCCCTTTGGAGGCTTTGGCATTGGCTTGATCGGAGAAGGATTGCTATGTTAAGTCATTGGTTGTAATCTCTTCATCCCATGTATTCCCCTTTTAATACAGTAATATATGTGCTTTCCACCAAATCTCATTGTGTTAATGATATCTTGTGTAGTTTGCTTACTTAGATCTATTTTTGTGTAGGTGCATTTTACTACTTGCTTTATTGTGTTGTCTTGACATGTTTTACAGCTTGGATCTGAAGACTATCAAGCTTTGGAACAACATTCAAGGAGAAAGGATCAACGATATAAAGGGTAAGAGCATCTAGTTCCTTGATCTCTAATTAGATCTAGGAGAGTTATTTATGTTCTATCTTTATTTGTTCTTTTTCTCACGTTGAGCTAGGGAGATCAAGCCTCAAGTCTGCTCTTGGTAGATTGTTCGACAAACAATTACCCTTTTCAGACAACTGATATTGTTTCCTGGTTGTAGATCCCCCATGGAAAGTATCTCCAAGAGATTGTGGATCAAACCCCACCATCATGCAACACCTCTCTGAGAGAAGTGGATCTGCATGACATAGTGCAATTTTTGTATGATACTGAGATCTGGTGGTTCTATGGTCAGATGGATCCCCAACTGTGTTCCCAGCAGCTACAATAATTTTGTGAGCTCATATTGGCCTTGGCCATGGATTGGGAGCATGTGTTGGATCTGGATCTGAATCTGAATCTCCTTGAAATTGATTATCAACATCAAGATCTTGATCCTCATATTCATTAGAAGAGGTATCACTTTGATCTTCAGCAAATTCTGATGGAGTAGGCAGAGAGTATGGCAAAAAATGTGAGAATCCATATGCCTTGGAGGCATGGTTTGTGAACCCTTTCTCTATAATATTCCCAATGGAGATCTCTGCAATCTCAACTGTGTCAGGACCAAAGACCACTTTCTTTAGTGAACCTATGTGAGTCATCTGATATATAGACAACAAATTTTCTGACAAAGAAGGCATAAATAGAACATTCTTGAACTTACCATGCTCCATATGTACTGTGCCCTTCCCTTAAACAGAGGTCTGAGAGTTGTCTCCCATGTGAATAATCAGACCATCTTTGAGATCTAGAGAAGAAAATGATTCTTTGGAGGAAACCATGTGGTTGGAGGCTCTTGAATATATGAGGAGGGCTTGTGATTTTGAAAATTCAGCCTTCAGTGCATGGTAACTCTCATGACCATTAGACTCACTTCCAGAATCAATCTCTCTTGCACCTTTTGAGAGGGAAATGTTGTGTTGTTCAAGAAGCTTGGTCATCTGATCTATCTTCTCCTGCATGCAAGATCTCTCTGGGTGGCTTCCTTTCTTGCAATATGAACACTTGGATTTCTCAAATCCCTTCTGTTTGTCCTTCTTAGATCTGGAGGCACCTTCAGATGGAATTGACTTGGCATTCTTCTTGGGTTCAGATTGCCTCTTATCCTTGCCTTTGTGCTTCCCTTTCCCATTCCCACTTTTTGCTTCTCCAACCATAAGAGATTGATCTTTGGAGGCCTGCAAGATGCCCATCTGTGTTAGCTTATCTTGTTCTTGGATGAGAGATTCAGTGAAAATATCTAAGGAGGGCATCTTCCAACTAAGGATTGACATTCGCCCATAATGGAAGGCATAAACAAAGATAGAGAAATCAAGACCTAGATTTCTCAGAATGGATAGCACCAGCTGCTCATCCTTCTTCTCAATGCCACACCACTTGCATTGCATAACTAGAGATTTGAATTTTGAAAAGAACTGTTGAATGGTCTCAAAACTACTTGGTTGTAGAGAAATCAACTCATTTTCCAGAATATTGCCTCTTAGCTCATCTTGTTTGCCGAAGAGGGTCTTTAACTTCAACCATAACTCTCTTGGAGTCTTCAATCCTTTGATGTGGAAGAGTAGATGTCTGGAAATATGAATACAAATGAAACCAAATGCTTCATCCAATCTATTAAGACACTTGGTTTTCTCCACAACTGATGTTGGTTCGGGATCCTTCCCCATTGTCACCCTGTACAGTGTTTTGTTTCGCAATACCATATGCATATCAGCTCTCCAATCAAGATAATTGAAGGGTGTCAGGATCTTGGGAGAGAGGATATTTCTAATTTTCCATTACAACTGTTGGAGCGAATTCAAGGTGAAACTGCTGCTACTGAAGAAAACTACTGCAACTGCAGAAAACTGCTGCAATTGTAGAAAAATGATGTAACTATTGCAACTGTAGAAAACTGCTGCAACAAAAAAATTGAATAACCTGCAAAAAAATCTCAATAATGGAGGTATACTACTAATAAGCACTACTTTAGGATAATAGGCACTTTTATCCAGATCCTTCACACATGGCAAGACCTCATTGGATTTCTCCAATGAATTCAATGCAATGGCACCATGATTTGCTATGGAAATCTAGAGGCTTCAGGTACACTAACGAAAGCAAATGCTCAACCTATTCGCTCAAATGGCTCTGATACCATGTGAAATTCTAAGTCACAGCAGATCTAAAGATATGAGGATACCTCACGAAGAAAGAATGCACAGAAAATTTGAAGAAGAGTGAAAACTGCAGTAAAAAAGAGTAGAAGAATAATAATGTAGCAGAACTCGGATAGGAGAAGAATAATGTTACATGTTCCAATAATCAGTATAATAAACAGTGATGTTACAATGGAAATAATTCGAATCATGCAGGAGAATTTGAACCTCAGTTGGTCTAGAATAGGGATTATCACCACTTGAGTGCTCCAGAAGAGTCAAAGCAACTGAACTAAACCTAATTAACTGACCTAACTGAAGTCACAATCAGTTAACTAACTGAGGGCACAATAGTGAGTTTGTCATGCATGCCAGTAAAAAAAGGACGCATGAGGCCACAATCAGTGGCATCCAGAGCTATAACCCCCCACAAGAGTTAGATAACTCAGGTGGAGTGCACTGGAACACTCAGTAGGTTCCTATAAAATAGGGAACTGACTGAAGTGGTCCCGGCCTAAAATGATGCATGCAGGGTTCAGAAGGTGGTGAATGGATCCTAGATGACATATGCACACCACTAGGGGGAAAATGACATCATCAAAAACTAGGAAAAATAAATAATGCTAGGTAGGACAAGGATGGAGTATTGAAGTATCCTAACAATATGCAACAGTGATTGGAGTTAGAGAGAGAGAGGTATCTACTAGGTACCCGTGAAGTACATTCAAGCTATGGTTCACAACACTATTAGTCCATGCGAGCTATGGCATAGGAGGCTTGGTCACCTCCACTACAAAGTTCCACCAAGATTACAACAAATGGTTAAAGGTATGCCCGTATTTGATTTTGAGCATGATAGTGTATGTAGGGGTTGTGCACTTGGGAAGAATGTTAAAAAGAGTTTCTCTAACAGTACTACTAGATATAAATGGGTTTTAGATTTAATATATTCTAATGTATGTGGTCCCATGTGGATATTTATATTATGTACTGTTTATAGATGACTTCTCTAGAAATTCATGGATTTATTTCCTAAAGGCTAAGAGAGAAACCTTTAACAAGTTTTAGGAATTCAAAGCCCTAGTTGAAAATTAGATAAGAAAGCACATCCATGCTTGAGATCTGACAATGGAAGTGAATTTGATTCACATGCGTTTAATGAGTTCTGTAGTGATGTAGGAATTTGTAGATACTTAATTGTACCCTACAACCCTCAACAAAATGGGGTTGGCGAAAGGAATAATAGAACCATATGTGAGGCTACAAATGCCATGATGCATGATCAAGACCTGTCTACCCCATTATGGGAAGAGGCCACCAGTACATCAGTATATATCCAAAATAGAAGTCCTCATGCCATTCTGGATGAGAAGACACCTGAAGAAGTGTTCACTAGTGAAAAACTATATATTTCACACCTAAGGATCTTTGGGAGTCCTGTATCATTCATGTGCCGAAATAAAAGAGGACAAAGATGGAACCATCAGGAAAGAAGGAAACCTTTGTTGGTTATAGCGAATCATCCAAAGCCTACATAATATATGTGATAGGTGAAAGACACATTGAGGTCAGTTGAGATGAGACCTTCCATGAAGAGGTAGCATTCAAGCGATCGAAAGAGATTCAATATGATACAGACACAGAGGAGCATGAGACTCCTATTATGGAGGACCCAGATACCGATTCTCCCCATTCAAATGTTCAGACAGAGAATCCAACAAAGTTCTCAGATTCACTAGCTCTTGATGAACTTGTAGAATTGGTTGATGAACCTCCTACCAAGATGAGGTCTGCATGGTGCCGATATATACTACAATATGCAGAAAGGCATGGAGCACCATTAGGCTCTTCTAGAGAGAAAAAGAAACCTGACAGATATTTAGGGTATGTTGCACAAATGAGTCACATCAGTGATTCAGATCCTTCCACCTATTAAGAAGCTGCAAAGAAGCAAGTATGGAAAGATGCAATGGTAGATGAATGCAAGTCTATTATGAAGAATGATGTTTGGGAAGTTGTTCCTAAACCTGAAGGGAAGTCCATAGTTACTTCCAGATGGATTTACAAGATCAAGCATGCTGCTTATGGCACTATTGAAAAGTATAAAGACATATCTTTTGCCTTATGTTTCTCTCAGAAAGAAGGCATAGACTATGAGGAGACATTCGCTCCTATGGCCAGGTACACCACTATTCGAGCTGTTATCTCACTTGCATCTATTCTAGGATGGAAGTTTCACTAGATGGATGTGAAGACATCCTTCCTCAATTGTGAAGTTGAGGAATAGGTTTATATTTAGCATCCTGAGGGGTTTGTGGTTCATGGGAAGGATTCCCATGTGTGCGAATTGAATAAATCCTTGTATGGGCTTAAGCAAGCTCCCAGAGATTGGTATTCGAGAATTGACAGCTATCTTTAGAGACCGGGATTCTTTAAGAGCGAAGCTGATCCAAGTTTGTACTTCAAAGTAGTGAAGAACCAACCATTTATATTGGTTCTATATGTTGATTATTTGTTCCTTACTGGAGAGGAACAACTGATTGCTTGTGGAAAGATGGAGCTCACTTTTGAGTTTGAGATGAAAGACTTAGGTCTTATACACTACTTTCTTGGCCTTGAGATTTGGCAAAAAAAAGATGAGATATTTCTTTCTTAAGGGAAGTACACTATCGATATATTACGCAGGTTTGGCATGATGGATTGCAAATCCATGAGTACTCTGATGGTTTCCAATTTGAGGAAACTACATGAGTTAGATTCTGGACCGGATCCAGTGGACCCCACTTTGTATAGACAAAATTATTAGTTCGTTGATGTACTTGATACACTCAAGATTAGATATATGTTATGCTGTGAGTATTCTGAGTCAGATTATGTTTGATCCAAGAAACAGACATTGGGTTGCTGCTAAGCATTTGCTTAAGTAAATTCGAGGTATGATTGCTTATGGAATCAGATATGTCTCTAGTGGAGGGGTGTTGTTACTTGGTTATACTGAATCTGATTGGGGTGGTAGCATTGTGGACCGAAAGAGTACACCCAGATATTGTTTTAACTTGGTTTCTGCTATGATCTCTTGGTCCAGCAGGAAGAATGGATCTGTAGCCCAGAGTACTACAGAAGCAGGGTATATTGCTACTAGTACTACATGCCAAGAAGCAATGTGGCTTAAGAAGCTACTTGCTGGGTTGTTTGGTGAGAAGCTTGAGTCCACAGTCATTTGGTGTGACAATCAAATTTGCATCAAGCTTTCTGAAAACCCTGTGTTTCATGATAAGTCAAAGCACATTGAAATGAAGTATCACTTCATCAGATACATGGTCCAAAAATCTACAGTGAAACTTCAGTACATTTCTACTGATGAGTAGATTGTAGATGTGTTAACAAACCCTCTATCAGTGACGAAGTTCATGTACTTCTGAGATAAGCTTGGTATGGCAGAGAATGCCTCCCTTGATGATAGGGAGTGTTAAATGTACATCATCACGAGTCATTCTCCAAGCCAATATTGTGCATCCAGGATTAGGCCTCATGTGTTGAGGTAGGGAGCTTGAGTTGGACTCAAGAACTTAGAGTAGATTCTTGAGTTGGACTCAAGAATGACTAAGTCTTTAGTTGTAAAAGGTTATTCCTCATGTGTTGGGGTGAATGATTTGATGTATCAAAGTGATGATGTTGTAAAGTCTTGTTGGATAAGGCTCAGGACTTGTGTGTCAAGTCAGATTCTAATGTGGAACTCCAGTTATAGTAGGTACCCATGGGGTGGACCTCCATTTATAGAGGTATATGCTTTGCATGTTGAAGGATTAATTTTGTGTGATGTGATAGTAACCATGGCCATCGATTTCTATTAAGTCTTATTTAGAGACTAACCACCTCTAGAGTGAATTACTTTATCATATGCTCATTTGGTTCGAGAGTAATACAATATGATCACAACATATGACAAATCTTCTGAGTATAATATGATATGATAGATAATTAAAGTTAACACATATTGATGATGCAATAAAGATAAGAGATAAATATAAATGCATAGAGAAAGAGAGAATTCGAATTGCTCATGAGATGACTAAGTGAAATCGAATTGTTAAGCTCCAGTTAAAACCACAATGTATTCCTTAGTTAATTAAAGAACTCATGGTGGTCACTACAAGTAAATCAATCAACATGATTTCAGTTAATAATAGTTAACTAAGTGCTAATAAAGAAGGACTAGTTAACTAAAGTGTTTTACATGATTACACTTTAGTTAAACTAAAAGACGACACTTAAGTTAACCAAAACACGACACTTCAGTTAATTAAGTGTTTTCATGACGATACTTGAGTTATTGCATTACGACACTTAAGTTAGCTTCCTAACTAAGTGGACATGCAATCAGGTAGAGGGCGATTTCACTTTGGATTCAGTTAAGCATCATTTAATGTCAAAGATGAAAGGCATTGTGCATATGTTATGCAGGATTGAAGAAACTGATGCACATGATAATTCCCCAAGAAGGAAATTCACAGTTTTTTCATGTGATGCACCATTACCCATGCCACCATTCACTACAGCTTGCATGACAGCGATTCTTGCTTGTTAGTAATGTGCTGGGCACATGGCAAGTTGATACCGTTGATTTCTATTCTCTATTTCTCAGTATTCTCTCTTATCTAGCACTTGGGGTTCCGAAAGCAATCTGTTATTTTGTAAAATAAATTCTCTGTTATCTATCATAATTATACTTTGAATATTTGTTATGGTTTTCATCCTCATTGTTTTGAGGGTTTTACCCAAGGTACATCTTGTGTTATGGTTGAATGTTTCATGTTATTTAATGTTTCATTGATTCAAGTATTCAATATTTCCGCACTCAAAGTTTTAGAGTTCAAAGCTCATCATATTTTCTCAAAAATTAACATATTACAAGTTGACCCCTTTTGAAATGCTTTCACCTTGAAGCATTAGTAAGGATCATGAGTGTCTTGATCTGAATTTTTCATTCTCATAGGAAACTTTGTGTTCCGATAGGTTCCACCACTTGAAAAGGTATTCATTACATCCCTTGAATGAAGGGATTTGGTTTGACCATTAAGATGAATTTTGGTTCTAAGAATAGCCTTCCTTCCTCATCTAAGAAGGGTAACTCTATTTGGATTTAAGTAATAACTTGGCCTTTTATTTTGATAGTAGACATGAAGTACATCTTGCAATGTACCTTTGTTTGGAATATCCCATGCATGCTCTACTTGGCCTACTCAAATTTGTATGTACCATACAAATTGGGCACAAGTTTATGATTCTTGTAGTTTTTGAGTGGTTTTTATTTGTAAGGTTAGATTTGTACAAACATCCAATCTCCCACTATGAATTCACGACCATTTCTCTTCAAATCAACTTGTTGCTTGATTCAATTTCTTGGTTGCTCAAGGCGATTATTCAAGGATATGAAGGATCTCACAAAAAGTGGATCAAAAGTTTTTTACAATAGAGGCTTTGGGATTGGTAATGTCATATTCCTTCTATTGATTATGGCGGGTATCCATATAAAACTTCAAAAAGAGTCAATTTATCTAAAGTGTGGTAGTAGTATTGTACCACCATTATGCAAGGTGTAACTACTTGTGCCGCTGCAATTGAAAATGTTTCACAGAGTTCCTCATGTATCCTTCAATGTACTTATTTACCACTTTAATTTATCCCTCTTTATGGGGGTGGTATGAGGTGCTTATGGTCCCTACTTGGTGGAACATTTCCTTCCAAAATTTGCTAGTGAATTTTGGATCCCTATCACTAACAACGAATTTAGGAAACCCATGAAGTCTATAAACGTTTTTCACATCGTTATCAACAATTTGAATACCTTTAGCTTTTGTTGGTACTCTAATGCAATGATCATATTTGGTAATCAATCTATGATTACAAATATGCTATCCTTCCCCTATGAGATATGAATAGTTTCAAAACAAATCCATAGATACTTTCCTCCATTTCTGATTGGGATTATGAAGTGGTTGAAGGAGGATAGGAGCAACTATTGATTCAAAATTTTGACATTGATTTGTGTCACGCTCTTCCACATCTAGACATCAAACTTCATTCCTTTCCAAAAGATGGCTTGTCAAATGCTATAGTAACCATTGTGCCTTGTAATTGAGGAGTTGTGATTTCTTTAAAGACTTGGATTTTGGATTTGGATTTGGAAGGGTTGGGTAAAATATCTTCTTCCTTTGTACCAGACTATATAATTTTACCAAGCATATCTTGAGTTTCTTGATTTGTTTCTTTGACTTCCCTAATTATCTCCATATTCTTCCCTTGTACCATAGTATGTCATTTTCCCAAGCTTATATCGAGTTTCTTGGTTTGTTTCTTTTGACTTCCCCAATTATTTCCATATTCTTCCCTTGTACTATAGTACATCGTTTTTGCAAGCATATACTAAGTTTATTGATTTGTTTCTTTTGAATTCCACAATTATATCCCTAGTTTATGGGCTTTTTTACCTAACTTGCTTGAATACTTGAGATCTATTCAAGTATGACTTTTGAAATTGATCATAGTGTACCATTCCCTCTTCTTTCTTGATAAACTATATGTGACTTGATTTTCATTAACTTTTTTGTAGAGGTTCTTAAAATAAAAAAAGAACTTGGATCTTGTTGAACTTCCTTTATTATTTTGATGATAAGTTCTTCCGGTTTAGAAAATATTTCCACTTTTTGTGATTAGTTTTAACCAAGAATTTGGTCCTAGTAGGTATTGCTTCCATTTTGACAAAGTGTGACTGATTGCTAATTCCCTATCATATGTTGTTTTTCTTGATCTCTTTAGTTCAATATTTGACTTTCGAACAAAGGGTTGCTTCTCTTGCATACACGACTCCTATTCTTGACATTCAAGCATCATATGTGAGGACAAATGGCTTTGTGAGTGCATAGGTAACTAAGACATGAGTGGAATTCATTAAGGCTTACATCCTCTAAAAACAAGATTATGCTCGATCATCCCATCTAAAGGAACCTTTTTTCAATAGGGCCATCAGTGGAGCAACAATCCTTGTACAATTTGTTATGTACCAAATACTTTAGATATCATAAGATACAAGAGTACACACAATGTAAACAATATATGAGTGTGGAGCACAAATCTAAAATAAACAAGAGATGGTTTTTTTTTTGTAAGCTAGTACCCACAAAGTTTTGAACCAGTGACCTATCACAAGGAGTTCCTTAATAGTACACCCATTCACCATCTATTCTATGCCCTGTGGAAAATAAATAAGAGATGCTTTACTCAATAACTCTTTAAAGAATAGGAGAACCTCCTCCACAAACATTGATACATTCATATATTCCAAGCACATGTTCATATCAATAATGACTAAATGACTCATTGTACATGTGGTCCCTTTATTAGGATGAACCCTATTACATATATAATTACCCCATTACATATACATTTAATTCTGTATATACCCCCCTTGGGGTCATATCATGGTGCCCTCTTTCAAAAGGATTTATCCTTAATGATTTGTAGTTAAGGGATTTACATGTGACGAAACCAAGTGATATGATTTCCTTATATTCCCACCTTCTTGTTGCCAATGATTATGATCCATCCATTCAAATTAAATTCTTTTTGGTCTTAATCCTTGATAGCTAGTTGTTGCATAATTTATTTCCTTTGATTCCATGTGCTATTGCTGTGACTTCTATTTGTTGTAGTTGTTGATCTATGATAATATCCTATCAAATAATCATTCTGTGATGTCCCATTCCATGAATGCAGTTAGTTATTCCATCTTATTGGATGCTGATAATACTCATGACAATGATTACTCATCAAATTTAATATTTTTGATATGATGCTCTAGTCGATTTCTATAATTTTTTGGAAATGACTACTTTTAACTTTTGCATCTTTTCCAGACTTTGTTTATTTTCCAAAAATAGTTAACTCCCAAAATAAGCATTTATAGAAAAAATTACTTTAAGTAAAGTTCATTTTGATGAGTAGGTAAAATCTCGAGTTCATAAAATTTTTGGGTCTTGATATCTAGGGTAACTTTTGACTCCAAGTTTTCCAAAATCCCCCAAAAGTGCCCCAGAATAGTGGATTTTGGCCTTCTTTTGCACTTAGGACTCACACCATTTGGAATTTGACCATAATCCACCCGATTTATCTGGTCCTAGACCACGACTATACCATAACAATTTCGGCCCCAACAGGGTCCCTATCACGTCAACGAGTATTGATTTAAAAAACTATTTCAAATTTTCCGTAAAACTGTAGTAGAATGGGTCCATGCCTCTCACTATAATTCTATAGTCTTAATGGCATCGAAATGCCACAGGTCTCATCGAATTTCGAGCTAATTTTCTCTTGTTATGGCAAAAACAAGTTTTTGGCTCAAGATGATTTTTTTTAGCTTTTCCATATTGTTGATGTGGAATCTGTATGGATGATCTAACATGACATGTGGAAGGTGACATGTCACCATACCCTACATGGAAGATACTGGTTCCACTATGTCACATTCTTGTCAACCCCTCTGTCCACATCAACAAACCATCGGGGATCCCCTATCAACATCATTGGAATCCGTAGATGAATCCCAATCATAGATCTCATATCCCAAATAAATCTGAGTCATTTTTTTTTAATGTTTCTTCACCTGCCTACCTCTCCTTTTCCCTCTATGCAAATGGTCTAGATTTGTTTCCCCTGTGGACCCAAATTAAATCTTAGTTGTTCGCAAAAGTACCCCTCGGGATAAGGTATGATCACTTGTTGTTATGTGAATGGTCAAGATCGAACAATCAAACATGCACGATGCAATTTGAGCCACCCGTGCACATGTACCTATAGCTATATTTAGTGTGAATGGTAAGGATGTTCCCTCGGAACTTGCACGAAGCAATATCCACCATTCGTGGCGATGCCCCTTGGGAGAAGGTACGATCTTCTTTTCATGTATGAACAATCATGATTGCACCATGGAACATGCATAATAAAATATTAGCCATTTGTGCACATTTACCTCTGGTTAAGGTATGGGCATCTTTTCACTTGTGAATGATCACGATCACACTGCCCACCCATGCTTGGTGAATCTGATGATCTGCACGCATGTACCTACGGTTGAGGTACGATTACGTGTTGTTGTGTGAATGTTGTAGATTTAATGATCAAACATGCATGATTCAATCCTATCCATTTGCAGAGGACTCCCTCGAGATAAGATGCAAGCACCTCCCTATGCATAAATAACTCATATCTAAGGATCTAACTTGCCCGATTTAATATGGGCCGTCCATATCATAAACTGGTTTTTTCCTTTGCTTACATGGATTCCACTTGTGCAACTGACCCTGACTTGGCACTGCCACATGTACACTGATTCCACATGTTTGGTCCACATCATAACCTCGACCCATGTGTCTACTCCACATCACACCTTTGTCTACATGTCATGGGTTGGGCCCATCTTAAATTTTCCCAAATTTTTGAATTTTCATAATTATGCAAAACTTAAATTTTGGTTGTTAAGTTTTTACTTGTTTAGCATAACAACATTAAACAATATAATCACTGAAATAACTACAAGCACAACATTAAAAAAGAAAACAAGATTTCTCTCGGGGAAACCACAAGGGAGAAAACCCCGACAAAACTTCCTCAATATAGAATTCACTAAGTACAAGATAAAACCGCAAGACAAAACAACTTCTCTCCTTCACCAATGAACTTCTCTCTCCCTCTCCTATGTGAACTTGAGTGAGTGAATGAGTGGTACAAATGAGGAGGTAAAATTCCTCATTTATACGAATCAAATATCTTGACCTTTTTACTAATTAGGTCGGCTTGACTCACCTAACTAGGATGACATGTACGCTTTACAATAAAATATTCTTTTCTAGATATTTCTAGGCCAACCTAATAGTTAGGGTTTACATTGACTCTTTTAATGACTTTTACATGATCAATTGTTAAATTTTGAGTATTAATTCACAATACTCTAGGATCTTTACTGAGAGAATAACATGTGAAGTATATCAATGCATATCAATCATAAAAAGCATGTCAACCATCACAAGAAGCAAAAGCATGAGAGACAATAGACACACAGAGTTTCCGTGGGGAAAAACCTAAGGTGAAAAACCCCACAACTTCCTCAGAGATAGATAGAGCAATAGCTCAACCAAAGTACAACCAAAGTACAAGAGATAGACTCCTCTTAGTAGCTGATCCTCCTTACAAGTGCACCACTTTTTGAGTGAAGGAAGAATGAGTTTCTGAGTGATCCAAATAGAGATCTCCCGATCTCTATTTATACTTGTCCTATTTTCCCAATAACCTTATGGGGCCGACTTGTCTAGCTAGGTACAATAACTTCATATTACATTTTATCGGGGCGACCCCTTACAAGGTGGTCTAATAACCCATCGGCAAGTTAACACACTTGCGACACTTGTCAATACAAATGAAAACACTTCCGTATAGAGGAATAATACATCTCTATAGGAGTACAATAAATATATAAATGAAATACATTCCGAAGTTACATATACATCAACACTCCTTCTTAACTAGGAAGGTATTTCTCGACACAGATCTGCTAGCACAAGTCTTCTTCTCTGGATCATCGTCATCGATGCATGTATCATCGTCATCGTCACTGCTGTTTCTATCTCAACCAATCTCTGAATCTACTCGTCATACGAAGTTCTACAGAGCCAGTCCTTTTTCATATTGGATGTAGGCCCACCACCTGCAGGTCTTCATCATCAATGGCCATACTGTGAATCCCAGGACTAATTATGTGCGTCAACAAAACCTAGTGCAGACTATAGGTTCTTTTACATGTTGACCTTCACAAAACCTACTTAGAGCATCCCAGGATGTTACGAGCACACAGCTCTACCTATCTGGATCTTTATAGAGCATCCCAGGATGTTACGAGCACACCACTCTACCTATCTGTATTTTAAAGGATATTTTCTATGTGAACTTTCGCAAAACCTACTCAGAGCATCCTAGAACAGACTATAGGATCTCGATAGAGCAACCCAGGATGTTACAAGCACACTGCTCTACCTGTCTGGTTTTTCAAGGATCTTTTCTATGCGAAACTGTAGTAAAACCTACTCAGAGCATCCTAGCGCAGACTATAGGATCTCGATAGAGCAACCCAGTATGTTACGAGCACACTGCTCTACCTGTCTGGTTTTTAAAGGATCTTTTCTATGCTACCTGTAGCAAAACCTCGAAAGAACATCCTAGCACAGACTATAGGATCTCCCAGGATCTTTTCTATGCTATGTGCACAACCTATCCATGGCCACAGAGTATCAAGCTGATACTCACCATACATCATCCTGATGTACATCATCACATGATCAACCTGATCATCATCATAGCATCAACCTGATGCGTATCATCTGGAGCGACATCCTGAAGCTCATCATCTGTGATCATCCCGATCATCATAGCATCAACTTGATGCATATCATACGGAGAAACATCCTGAAGCTCGTCATCTGTGATCACCCTGATGAAACAATATATCCATCTAATGCATACACAATATCTACCTAATACATATCATACATGATCCACCTGATCATACAATGCATCCATTGATATACATAAGTACATGATCACACTGATCATACAAGTATCCACTTGATACATATACAAATATATGATCTACCTGATCATATCCAGCATCAACATGATGCGTACATACATACATATAAATGATCCAACTGATCATATCCAGCATCCAACATGATGCATACAGAGCAGCAACTAGAGCATCATCCTGATGCTCATCATCCAACACTTACATCCACAGCCATGTGAAGGATCCTCCTTCCAACATGATTGGAATGGCTTCAACAAATGTCTCCATCACTTCTTACTCGAAGTGTTGTCAATCTGAAGAACGCCAAGCCTCTATCTGAAGTACTCAAACTTCATTATGGCTAGTGGCTTCGTCAGCACATCCACAATCTGCTCATCTGTCGCAATATACAGGAGCTTCACTGCTCCTCTTTGCACCATATCCCTGATATAGTGATATTTGATCTCTATGTGTTTTGACTTGTCGTGGAACACTGGGTTCTCAGACAGCTTCATACAACTCTGGTTGTCACAAAAGATACCAGTAGCCCCCATCGGGAGATCAAATAACTTAGACAGTAGCTTCCGAAGCCATACTGCCTCACAACTAGCCGAACAGGCTGCAACATACTCTACCTCTACTGTACTAAGTGCTACACAAGACTGCTTCCTGCTAAACCAAGAGATCACACCTGATCCCATACTGAAGCAGCACCCAGATGTTCTCTTCCTATCTGCAGCACTGCTTTCCCAATCTGAATCAACATAACCCTGTAGGTTAAACTTTTGATTTGCTTCATACTTGAGCCCATAATCAATTGTACCCTTCAGGTACCTCAGAATATGCTTTACAGCAACTAGGTGAACACTCCTCGGATCCGTTAGGAACTGGCTCAATGTTTTCACTGCAAAGCAAATATCTGGTCTCGTGTTCGTCAGGTACATCAAGGACCCAATCATCTGACAATACATAGAGACATCAACCGGCTCAGATTAAGCCTCACACAGAAGCTTCAGATTCAATGCCATAGGTGTGGCCATGGCCTTGCAATCCATCATCCCGAACCTCTTCAGGATATCTACTGTGTACTTCCATTGTCCAAGGAAGATCCCATCTGCACTCTACCACACCTCCATACCTAGAAAATAGTGCATCATCCCCAAGTCCTTCATATCAAACTCGGCAGCAAGCTTCCTCTTTGTATCGAAAATCAATCTGTCATCTCCTGTTACAAATAGGTCATCCACATACAGGAGTAGAATCACAGGATTCCCTTCCTCAACCTTGTAGTAAAGGTTGGAATCCGCTTTACTCTTGGTAAAGCCCAAACTGGATAGGAAACTGTCCATCCTACCATACCAAGTCCTTGAAGCTTGTTTTAAGCCATACAAGGCTTTCTTCAATCTGCATACATATGACTCCCTGTCATGTGTTTCAAAACCAGGTGGCTGCTCCACATATACTTCCTCTTCAATTACACCATTCAAGAAAGCAGTCTTGACATCCATCTGGTGTATCTTCCATTTTATCGCTGCAGCCAGAGCAAGTACTGATCTGATGGAAGTGTACCTGGCTACAGGAGAAAAAGTTTCTTCATAATCTATTCCCTCTTTTTGAGAGAAGCCACAAGCTACAAATATTGCCTTGTATTTCTCTATGCTGCCATCTGCAGCATGCTTGATCTTGTAGATCCACTTGGAAGTCACAGCAGACTTCCCTTCAGGTCTTGGGACAACATCCCAAACATCATTCTTCATTATTGATTGGTATTCTTCGACCATGGCATCCTTCCATTCTTTCTTTTCCGTTGCTTCTTCATAACTGGAAGGTTCTTTGTTTATAATGTCATAGACTAAAGCAACATAGTTGGTATGAGATCTAGTTCTCTTCTTTGCTCTGTGTTCTTCTTCTGGAATGCCATATCTTTCTGCATCTTGAATGAGCTCTGTAGCCCATGCAGGTTTCCTCTTGTGAGAGTTATTCTCATGAGGTGGATCTACAGGTTCTTGCGGATTTTCAATTTCACGAACTGTATCTGGAATTGCTTCAGTCATGGTAGTGTCTTGAAATCTAGTTTCCTTAGGTTCTTCATAAACTTCAATAGGTGTCTTCCTTGATTTGATGAATGTTGAGTTTTCATCAAATGTCACATCCCTGCTGACATCAATCTTCTTGAACCTTGGAAAGTATATTCTGTAAGCCTTCGAGCTTTCACTGTAACCCACAAAGATACCCTTCTTTCCCAAAGGATCTAGCTTGGTCCTCTTTTCCTTTGGGACATGAGTGTATACTGGACAACCAAATATTCTGAGATGGTTGACTTCAAGTTTCTTACTAGAGAAGACTTCTTCTGGTGTCTTGTTGTCCAATATCTTGTGGGGTGTTCTGTTCTGCACATATACAACTGTCCTAGCTACTTCTTCCTATAGATGCATAGGTGGATCCTAATCATGCAGCATTGCCCTTGCTGCTTCCATGATTGTTTTGTTCTTTCTTTTTGGAACTCCATTTTGTTGTGGATTGTAAGGAGCAGTCAACTCCCTCTTAATCCCTGAATCACTGCGTAGCTTCTTGAAGTCACCTGAAGTGAATTCTCCACCATTTTTGGATCTGAATATTTTGATCTTCTTATCAGTTTGGTTCTCCATCAAGTTTTTGAATTCCTTGAACTTATCCAACACTTCATCTTTGTTCTTCAAGAAGTAAACCCAAGTCTTCCTGGAGAAGTCATCAATGAAAGAGACATAGTAAACATATCCACTCAGAGAATTGGATGACATCAGACCACATACATCAGAGTGGATAATTTCCAAGATATCTTTTGCCTTGCTTTCACTGCTTGGAAATGCCTTCTTTATGTTCTTTCCTTTTGCACATCCTTTGCCAACACCTTCATGCTTGGTCTTAATTTTAGGAAGACCTTCTACAGCTTTACTTGCAATTGGTAATGCTCTATAGTGCATATGTGCAAGTCTTCTATGCCAAAGTTCACTTGGCTCTATGGAATCATGCACCATGGCATGTTCAGGTTGTCCTTTCAATTTATACAATCCTCCCTCTTGTTCTCCAATCACCATTGCATCATCAATAGTTTTACCCTTTGGCCACATTAGGACTTGGCCATCTACAAATGAAACCCTCATGCCTTTTGCATACAATGTAGAGATGGAGAGTAGATTCTTCTTGAGCCCAGGTACAAGGAGAACTTCTTTCATCTTCAAATATTTTCCAGAATCTAGATTGTAGGAGGCTTCACCACTTCTTTTGATAGGGTATTGATAGTCATCCCCAAGTTTCACTTTATGGGGTGATTCATGTTTAGATAGATTTATAAAAGATTATTTAAACCCATTCATGTGTTTGGAAGCCCCACTGTCAATTAACCAATCATTACAACCATGAGAGATAGTACCTGCGAGAGCAGAGATTAGAACATACTCTTCTTCACTTGATGAGTCATCATCATCACTTTCTACTCTAGCTTTCTTCCTGGGAGGTTCATCATCCTCAGTAGCATGAGCATGATATCTTCTTTTGTTGTTGTTCTTCTTCTTATTGAAGTTGTTGTTGTTGTATTTCTTTTTCTTGGGACAGTCTGAAGTAAAGTGTCCTTTCTCATTGCATTCAAAACATGGAACATGAGATATATCTTTCTTCTTGTGATGAGGGTGAGAATGTTTCTTGATATGAGATCTCTCCCTCTTAAAATTGCTTCCCATGGTGTGAGCCGTGAGAGCTTGATATTCATTCCCCATCTTTTCTTCTCGGGCCACAAGCCTTGCTTCTTCTTGAGAGCATTCCTCCCACAGTTTACTGAAGGAGACCAACTTCTTTCTTGCATAGATTCCTTGGATAAAGGAATCCCATGACCTGGGTAGGCCATTTAGTGTGGTCATAACAACTTCACCATTGTCCACTACTTCATCCACAGATTCAAGTTGTTCCTTAATCTGAGAGACCTTGGAGAAGTAAGATTAAATGGTCTCTCCATTCAACATATTGACCTCTTTCAATTGATTCCACAGAGTCATCTTCCGATTTATGTTTTTCCCTTCAAATAACTTGGTCAGGGAGTCAAACATCTTTTTGGGTGTCTTTAGAGATGGCACATGTGGTATGAGATGGTCTTTGATAGAATCAGCAATGATTCTCTTTGCCTTGACCAAGTTCTTCTTATGCAATACCTTAGCCTCTTCATCCTTTGGGATATGGACCTCAGAGCTGATGTAGGAGTCCAATTCATTTTCTTCCAGGATTAACCCAATCCTATATTTCCAGGATCGGAAGTTATCAGCCCCTTCAAGCTTATCCTCAAGCTTGGTGTGGTGAGACATCTTAAAGAGTACTTCAAATAGAAATATAAGAGTTTTAGGTCTTACCACTTGTTTTGCTGAAAACTGGATTTGGTCCCGGATTAGGGTTTGTCGAAAAAACCCTAAAAAATCAAAAAGTGAATTTCAATTTTCTGAAAGGATAGAAAGATGCGCCTTGATGATCTGATCAACTTGGATTATTCAGAATTTTAGATCTGCAAAGCTTCACCCTTCAGAAATGATTTTTCGTCTTCCGAGGTTCACTAAGGAGGACCCTGAATTAGGGTTTGAGATTCCTGGAGATTTACCCAACCAAAAATCTTGATCCAAAGCTCTAAACTTTGATTTTTCCAAGGAGCTTCCAGCTATGTCTTCAGATTTCAGAAATTCCTATTTTTGTGGAAACCCTAATTTTTAGGGCCAAATCTGAAAATGCTCAGAATTGAATTCTGATTGGACAGATAGATTCTCTTTGATGAGTAGAGTCAATCTACTATACTGTTTTTCCAAAATCCATGGAGAGAAACCCAATAAGCAAGAAACCCTAGTTTTCGTCACTGCACAATGTCTTCTTCTTAGGTTAGCTCTGATACCATGTTAAATTTTGAGTATTAATTCACAATACTCTAGGATATTTACTGAGAGAATAACATGTGAAGTATATCAATGCATATCAATCATAAAAGGCATGTCAATCATCACAAGAAGAAAAAGCATGAGAGACAATAGACACATAGAGTTTCCGTGGGGAAAACCCTAAGGTGAAAAACCCCACAACTTCCTCAAAGATAGATAGAGCAATAGCTCAACCAAAGTACAAGAGATATACTCCTCTTAGCTGTTGATCCTCCTCCTCACAAGTGCGCCACTTTCTGAGTGAAGGAAGAATGAGTTTTTGAGTGATCCAAATAGAGATCTCCCTATCTCTATTTATACTTGTCCTGTTTTCCCAATAACTTTATGGGGCCGACTTGTCTAACTAGGTACAATAACATCATATTACATTATATCGGGCCGACCCCTTACAAGGTGGTCTAATAACCCATTGGCAAGTTAACACACTTGCTACACTTGTCAATACAAATGACGACACTTCCGTATAGAGGAATAATACATCTCTATAGGAGTACAATAAATATATAAATGAAATACATTATGAAGTTACATATACATCAACATCAATAACATATCTCGAAGGAGGAATAACAATAACACAACAGACAAGTACATTTAGAATATCTTCTGTAGTTATATTTATCTAACAGTCTATTGTAGGTACAACAGATCCCATGTTTTATGAAAACATGGGAGCCCCATTGTTTTTAATATGCAAAGGTAATGTTTAAATTCCTTGTTCACTTTGGGGTTTCCATCATGTCAATGATGCTTTTTATGTCTTTGTCATGGTTTGATTCAATTGATAATTTTTCTTTCAAAATTCATTGATTTTTGTGTGTTTTTTTTGAGAGTCGCGGAAAGCATTGATTTTCCCAAAAGTTAGCTCTTTCCACAACCCTCAATCTGCAATGCGGATTGCGGAAGCTTGGTTTTGAATTTGAAACTTTTTCTTTCCGCAACCCACAATCCGCAATGCGTATTGCGGATGCATAAATAATTTTCAATAAAAGTGATTTTTCTCTCCCACAACCTGCAACCCGCAATTATGGATGTGGGAAGAGTTTCAAAAATAAATTTGCACTTCGCATCTCCGCAACCCACAACCCAAAATTGCGGATTGTGGAAAGTATTTGAAGAATAAATCTAAGGTTTGTTTTTCTGCAACCCGCAACCTGCAAATGCGGATTGCAGAAATAACATTATTTTAAATTCTTTTATTTGCAATTCCGCAACCCGCAACCCGCAATACGGATTGCATATACTTTTGGTTTGTTAATATTTAGAGTTGTGGTTCTACAACCCACAACCCGCAATTGCGGATTGCAGAAAGAATGTACATATTTTAAAAAAATAAACTTCCGCAACTCTCTTTCCGAATCCCGCATATTAGATCTTAGCCGTTGATTTTGTGTGATCCCATGGTCCAAATTTCATCCGACGAAATTGTTAAATATGTTGAATTTTCTATTTTCATTCACCATTTTTCAATTTCAAGAATTCACCTGCTACAAGGATTTTTCATGTTCTTCCTTTTGTTCAAATACAAAACATTTCAACTTCCTATATTTGTTTTTTGTATCTTCTTAATTCATCCAAAGCATTGAGTAACTATTCTTCCATATTAACCTCTACTTCATCTTTTGACTCTTGTTTATGCTCAATTTCTTCTATCTCATTAGATTCTTCAATACCTAGAAAGAGGACTTCATCATCATTGTCATCAACCTCAGATGAACTGTTGTCTTCTTCTTTTGAGTAAAAATTCTTTTTGTTTTTGTAATTATTTTTCTTATGGTGGAATTTTCCCCTTTTCTTGTATTGTTGTTTTATGTCATCTTCATCTTCAGAATCTTCCTTGGGATAAGGACACTTGGCTTGGAAGTTCCCAACTTTGCCACAATTGAAACATTTGAAAGGAAGTTTTCCCTTGTACTTCCCTGAACTTTTTTGGAGTTTCTTAATAAAATTGGCTTCTTCTACATCCGATTGTTCATGATGATTGGTTTGAAGTTTTTGCTTCTAATTTTTCTCGAGTACTTTGAAGGCCGCAACTGCTTTTGAAGTATTATGAATGTCTAGTCTTAATTCATAGGCTGTAAGGATTCCATACAATTCATCTATGGTAAGTTCTTCTAGCTTCTCTTTGTCTTCAAGACTAGATACTTTGGGATTATATGCCATAGGAAGTGTTCTCAATATATTTTCAACTAACTCACTATTTGATACCTCTACTCCCAAACCTTTGACTGAATTAACAAGACTGTCAACTCTTTCGAAGTACTCTGAGATATTTTCTTCATCCTTCATTTTTAGACCTTCATATTGTACTTTGAGGGATTTAAGTTTTTCCTTCTTTATTTTGGAATCTCCTGCATATATATTTTCCAAATTATCCTAGAGTTGTTTTGCACTATGACATGTTAGTACTTTTGCAAGGATCTTTTTGCTTATTCCAGATTGTAATGTGTTTAAAGCCTTTGCATGTTCCCAATATTTCTTCCTGTCTTCTGCTTCCATAGGAGTGACTTTTGGAACATCATATTCTTCTTCAACTAATGACCAAACTTCCAGTCCAACGGACATCAAATAACTTTTCACTCTAATTTTCTAGAAAACAAAGTTTTCACCATCAAATATGGGGACTCTTATTGACAGCTTCATTTGCCGATCCATAGTGGTTTTAATAGGATCTTCATTCCAGTGATTAAACTGTGGTGAAGGATCCTACTCTGATACCAATTGTTGGATTAGGTCCTGCCACTAAGAGGGGGGGTGAATCAGTGACACAAATTAAAATACAATTTCTTTTACTTCTATGATTTGCAAATGTAACAAAGAAATTTGGACACAGTAATTTATCATGGAACCCAATAGGAAAAACTACCAACTCGTTTATATTAACTGCAAAATTATTTTACAATTTACAATAGATGGAAGATATTTTCTTCCTCTTCAGATCAACACCAACTGATCAGGATGCACCCACACCCCTATTTAGTCAATTACAACTTGAAAAGGAAGCACCAACTCCCCTGCAGGCACCAACCTGCCCTAGCTCCACCCTTCCACCCTAAAGCTGTTTATTTTCTTCAATTCTGGAACATTCAATTCTGTCTTGGACTGCTGAGGCTGCTACAGCAACTTATAACACCAAGACACACTCTTCTTCTATTTTGATTCTTCATTAAATATCTCTTCCATGCGTCTTCAAATTTCATACCTTTTCAACTCATACCCCTTCAAACTGAAAAGCCACATCTCTTTCAAACAAACATGTCTTTTCATTTCTTTGCTATTTTAATTATGTTTTATAATTAAACTTCTTTTCTATTTCTTCACACCTCTTCGAATCTCAACTTTAGTTCTGTTAATTAATAATTAATTAAATCTCTGTCTTATTTACATATTTAATTAATTAACTAATCAAACCTTTTGAATATGAAATATTATGACTTTTCACATAAGTCACATGTCTCTTTATTAATTTTCAAAAACTACGTAACTCTTCATTTCAACATTTTCAATATAATTAATATTTAAACAACCATATTAATTAAATCCTTTTTATTTTCTATTTGCACATATAATGAGTAAATACCATGGGAAAATACCTCTTTCACTTTTTCATCCACTTTTACCGAACTTCCTTTTTATTTCAACCTCACTTTCACGTAATTTTTCTTTTAATATTTTTAACCTTCCTTTTTAATTTTCTTTTGATATTCGTTAACTTTCTTTTTTTTAATATTCTTTTAATTTTTTCTTTTCAAATAGGACTTCATTCTTTTCTTGTAATGCTTCATAATCTTTTTCTTTATATGACCTTCTCAACATTGGTTAAGATAGTAATAGATATTCTATGAATTCCAATAATATAAAAACTATTTCCTTTCATCTTCACCATTAGTCAAACATGCTCTTCCTGCAATGTTGGCATTAATGAACTCCCTCTATAGTGTTGACATCAATAACAATAATGACATCCTTGATATTAATAGCATCTAGAAGCGTTCTTGTCATTAGACTATTGACATCAATGAAAACTTCTCAACACAAAGTAGTTTATAGAGGCATTGCTGGTGATTTTCAAACATGATTTCTTGATATTCATAATGCATAAGAGAGTGCTACGTATTTAGATGAATACATGTGAATTTATTAAAGATATATACATTTAACTTCTATAATTGATGACATTCGTTGATTGAAAGGGGCACATGGATGGTGGTAGCTAAGTGCCTGACACGCTACGGTAAGTCATGGAAACCACTTTTAAGGTTATCAATGAGCCTTGACACATGCGAAAAGAGTAGAGAAATACACCATAAGAATTTTACGATGTAAACACCCCTAGTATAGTGTTATTTGATGTGGAAAAAATATCATATAATATTTTAAATTTATCACATATACTACGATAAGATAATGTGATTGTAGATGCAGGGGATCCATTTTAAGGAAACAACACTGAAAGTGTGGCAGAAGCTTCTCCCTTGTGGAGCATTGCAAGTTAAACTGATACTAGGAAGATAAGGGAATTTGAATAAATATGTTGACAATGATCAAATCTTTGATGATGGGAAGGGAATTTGAAGAAATATGTTGATGACCAAATCTTTGACAATGGGGAGGTGATAAAAGCTAAATTTGAATTTGTTCAATCCTAGTCATACAAGAGCCATCCTATTATTCGACCACTTATAATATTGCAAGATAGAAACATGATTTTCACCCAAATCAATCCTAATATTACAGATATTGGTGTCCTTGTTAGATTGTGGCCTACTTGGAAGAAATCAAGATGTATTTAACTTTAAAGGGGCATAAATTCTTTGAAGTTTATATATGGACTATGTCTAAAAGGGATTATGCATTAAAGATGCAAAGGCTCCTTGATAGTAAGGCACGCTTAATCAATCCTAGGGATCTCCTTTATTGTGTATTTTGTATGAAGACATGATTTAAAAAAATCCTTGTTAAATTTCTTTCATGATGGGTTCTTCCATCCTAAGATGGCAATGGCGATTGATGATTGAAACAAGGTTTAAGAGGATAAAGATCAACCTCATTTCCATGTTGTTCCAACATATGCACCATATTATGCTCTATAAGCAAAGACTAATTTCCCTATTTCCATATTGTGTGTTGGAACGAATGTTGCTTGTAATGTATCAGGTGGTTTTTTTCAAGGATTTTGATGAGGTTCTTTCACAAAAGATGGCTAATGTATTTTATGAAGATGATGTAAAAATTGTTCTCTTACACGGGGTTTTTTAGCCTTTTTGAGGCTATTTTGAGGGTTTTGTGGCCTTTTGGAGGCATTGTAGGCCTTTTGGAGGCTTTTTAATGGGATTTTTTGGGATTTTAAGGGAAATATGGTAGGAAAATGGACAAATGAGCCATATAATGTGGTAGATGAGGTAGTGAGCACTTTTTGGGTGTTAACAGATTGCCCCCTGATGTGCGAGGGCAGGAGCTCATCGTATGGCCGATGGACATCATAAGTCATGAATGGTTTTCCTGGGTGTGGAGAAAAGAGAAGAAACAAACTGAAGCCCGGAACAACGATCCCGAACAACTGCAAGAACTAAAAGTACATAACCTCAATAATGGGTGAGGAATCATCTGATCATATGGACGAGGCAGGCATTCCCATGCTCGTATCAGGATATAACATAATAATAACAATGTGGTCCAAAAAATGGGGACCTGAAAAATACATGACCTCAAATACTGAATGAGGAATAATCTCGATATATGGACAAGGCGGGCATACCCATGCTCGTATCAAGATACATAAACATAACTGTGAGGCCCAAAAAGGGGGACCTGTAAGATACATAGCCACTGTGTACATCATAAGAGTCCAGAGGGGACACAAAATCTGGGACATACTGCTGGGAGGACCATGTCTGAGCTGAAAAACTGATACGCTGGAATAATCAACAGTGCTACTGAGTGTGGTACCAAAGGGGCTGATGAGCTGCTGGATCATAGTGACTGGGGTCATACTCTCCATGGTACACTGGACTGGAACTGAAATGGGTACTCAAGGAAGCATATAGCTGGATGGCTTCCGAATACAATCGCCAACGCAGCCCGGACATCCACGGGAACATACAACTGGGCGTTCCGAAGCGACTCACCAATGTGCTAGAGTCGGGGGAAATTCGGGGTCTTCGACTAAAAACTGATGGAATATAATCCTACGCGATCCTCAACGATGCGATCAGGGTGCTGAAGTCGAGCATGTGAGGAACAACCACTCGGACAGTTAACACCCAAAAAGTGCTCACTACCTCATCTACCACATTATATGGCTCATTTGTCCATTTTCCTACCATATTTCCCTTAAAATCCCAAAAAATCCCATTAAAAAGCCTCCAAAAGGTCTACAATGCCTCCAAAAGGCCACAAAACCCTCAAAATAGCCTCAAAAAGGCTAAAATACCCCCTTTTTTCTCCAAAAATAGCAAAAATCCCCTAAAAAGGGAATAAAAAATATAAAATAATGAGGAAAAGGAGGAAAAAACCCTATACAGCTGCCCAAAACCATGTGTTTCCTAAAACCATGGGTCAGCACTCCACCACCAAAAAACTATAAATAGGTGATGGAGATCCATTATTCCATACCCACAATCACAAGCACCCTTACTCTGCCAAAATCTCTCTCGAAACCCTAGTTCACCATTGAACTACTTTCACCTTGAGAGCCACTTTTGGCCCATTCCCACCATTGGAGAAGGAGAAGGAGCATATTGAAGCTTGGAGCATCCTCTTGGACATTGCAAAGGGCTTCATCAAACCTTCACATTGAAGGTAATATCAATACAAAAAACCCATTATTTAAATTTGTTGTTTATGTTTCATGCATGTTTTAGAAGTAATTTAATTTCTGTTTTAGCTTAATTTTTTACATTTACTGAACTGCTACTAAGGAGTCCATTCTCCTTAGTAGGTGCTCATTTGCACAAGCTAGGGGTAAAACCCTAGCTACAGTTTTGGCGACTCCCCTAGATTTTGAATTTCTGGTTTCCGTTTTTGAATTTTTTCCCTTTCGGCTGTCCCTTTCGGCTGTCGCACACCGCGTCTTTTCTCTCTGCAGTCGCGTCCCGACCGCGCCTTTCAGGCCCTTACCTGCGACCCGACCGCGGCTCTCAGACTGTTTCCGACGCTCTGCCGGCGGATTCAAGTCTGTTACCTGCGATCCGACCGCGGCTAATCAGCCTGTTTGCCGCGATCTGACTGCGCCTGTCGGCCATTTTCCCGCGTCCCGACTGCGGCTCTCAGCCTCTTTCCGGCGTCCCGACTGCGTCTGTTAGCCTTTTTGCCGCGACCCGACTGCGTCTTTTTCCCCGTTTCCTGCGTCCCGACTGCCTCTGTTGGCCCGAAAGCCGCGACCCGACCGCGTCTATTTCCCTCAAACCCGCGGTTTGCCTGTTCTGATTCGCCACAGACCCGCGGTCTGTTTTCTGCATTTTTCCTGTTTTGAGCCCAACCCCTTTTGCTACAATATTTTCTGCATCTGAACAGCCCTCTGTCCCACCTGCAGCCTCACTTCCTTACACCCTTTCTGCAACATAATTTCTGTTCCCTTTACAGAATTCTTTTAAAATTTCGTTATTTTTAATTCAAAAAATTTTGCAAGTTAAACTTTCAATTTCAGTGTTATTGATAGTTGGAAGTTGCCCCCCTTGTGGCACTTCTATTTCTGGATTCATCACCTCACGAGCACACACTCTGTCACATAAATCAAGTGAGCCTTTAAAAAGTACCTAACTAAACCAACATTCTAACCCCACTTGGGGAACACAAAAGAATCATTGTAGTTAGGTAGGGTCGGGGGGATATGCTTCCAATAACACCCCTCGGTCACTTTCACTTGAGACATAGTTGTTGTCCAAATAGGGAACCAAAATCCCCTAGTACTTTTTGGCACGGTCACGACCAGTTTATCAGAGGGCCTCTCCCTTAGGAGGGTTGAAGTCAGGAGACTGGTTCCGGAGGCCTGAGTGGAATACCGCACTCCATTCAGTAACCGAAGGGCTACCTTTCGCGGTTCGCGGGATATCCCTGTATAGGGGTATTGCGGTCAACGAACTAAATGGCAGATTCACCTTTCTGGACGTGTCATGAACGGGGTATCTTAGTTTCCATTCTTCCAGGATTGCTACCCGGTGTCCCTCCCAGTAGGGGGATATCATAGCCACTTGGCTTTCCTACTCATATTGTCTGACTTGGATTTCATCACCTTGCAGAGGATATGTTTAGTTGAGTCAGAATACTTTTAGTTAGGTGTTTGCATGCTCCTTTACCTCCCTTTGGTCTAGTGAGTCCACCATTTTTCTTTTTCTAGGAAACCTGCTGCTTGTTGGTATTCTGACCATCTTTGTTGTTACTCCACCTATTGTAGCACAGCTGCTGCAGTGGGTGTTTTGAGTTGGTTGTTGGCCTGAGTGCCTTGCTTTTTAGCTCTCCTTCTGCACACTCGGTTGCATTAGGATTTTTTGAGCTGTTTTTATACTCACCTCAACCCACAGAGATTAGACACATCTGTCACCATTGAGTCCCCGAGACATTCTCAGCGCCTCAGGGGCGAGCCCCCACAGCACGGTTCTCTTGACACCACCCGTCATAGATTCCGATCATCATCTGTTGATACCACTCATCACAGGTCTAGAGCCTTGTCACTTGACTCCACTCGTCAGCGACGTAGGACTCCATCACCAGATAGTGACGCCCCTTACTTTACCTCCGATTCTGACGAAGAGTCTGAGAACCCTATTTATACTGCCCCTACTAGCCCCATGGCTGGAACGACTTCCACTCCGTTTGTCATAGGGACCATTGGTGGCACATCCACCACTACACCAGTCACTACACCTGTTTTGGGTATGCCCTCCATGGGACCCCCATCTACCGTCCCCCTCACGGTACCTATTCCCACAGCGGGAATACCTATCCCCACTACATCAGTGGCTCACACTACCCATGGTGGTGCTGGACCATCCTCCACCACCTTAGTTCCCCCACTTGGGGGCACCATCCCAAATCCTGTCCCTCCACTCGGGGGCATTGGCCCCAACTTGGTCCAACCCACTACTGGGTCACATCCTTCTTCCAGTTTGCCATTCATGGCTAGCCTCAACCTACCCGACCTGGCCAGATTGACCAATGATCCTATTCGACATGACCCTACGTGGCCTCATATGCCTACCAAGATCCCCTCTGATATCCCTAAGTTCGAGGGGAAGGCCGGTGAGGACCCACAAAACCATATCATGTCTTTCCACCTCTGGTGTTCCTCTAACTCCATCGTGGATGACTCTGTTCACCTCCGTCTCTTACAGCGCACCTTCACTGGCTCTGCAGCCAAGTGGTATATCGAGCAACCTCATGGGACCCATGCCACCTTTGCTTCCCTTGCCTCGACCTTCCTGCAGTTCTTCCAGTTGCCTGTCCGCTATGATGCAGGCGTTGAGATCCTTCTATCTTGTAGACAAAACACGGCTACCCATATCACGGACCACATCCATGAGTGGCGTCGACGCCGTAGCTTATGCAAGATCAAACTAGACGACCGTATCTTCCTAGATTGGTTCCTCAAATCCCTTCTCCCTGTTATTGCTAAGGATGTGGCATCAGAAAGACCCCAGTCTGAGGAAGAGGCCATCCTTAAGGCTCAACAGTTCGACCTCATTTACGCCCAGTCGGGTTACCTTTATACCATTATACCTGACGCCCCTCGCGGCGAGTCCTCCCAGCACGATGCGCCGGGGGCATCCCATGCTGCAGACGGTATCATTGGCCGTGTTTCTTCGCATCCTCAACCATTTTCCATAGCACGTCCTACCCCTGGCCCCGACCTTTCACGGGCCACCTCACAGTCTGGAGCAACCAACTCGTATGCTCCTATGACACATCACCACCACCATGGACCCTCATGTCCACCTCACTGCTTTGGTTATGCGACTCCTGCTTATGCCCCCCCAGTCGCACCTCAGCCTTACTACCATCAGCAGGCTGCCCCAGCCCCTGCGCCTTCACAAGCCCAACCCGCTTATTATCCGCCACAGGAAACCCCTGCGGTAAACCCACAACCAGCTCCGCAGCCATATCAGCAACCCCCTCAAGTTTCTCCACCTGCTCAGCCTCAACCTGCATACCATCCACCGCAGCCTGCTCCCGCACCTGCGCAACCTCAGAATCCACCTGCTGCCCAAGGGCAAGTTTACGCCCAACAAAACCCGCAGCAAAACCAGAATAACCAACGCAACCAGGGCCAACAGAACCGCGGCAAGGGCCGTAATCGGGGGAACAACCAACCTGCCGACCAAGCTGGGCAACCGACGAATCCCCCCGACAACAACAATGCAGCCCCCGCTAATCAAAACCCTGATCGCCCGCCCAAGCAGGCTAAAAACCCCAATTTGCGAACAAACCATCCTTATTCTATTTGCGGGGTATATGGCCACTACACACATGCTTGCCCACACTTAGAGCGAGCTCGGCAACTCTGGGTTGACGAGGCCCATCGCCAAGGGCATGCGGCTCCCCAAGCGCCGCCCAACCCCCCCCAACCTCAACAACCCCCTTTGGTGCTGCAAAACCCCTTACCGACCCAAGGCGTAGTGAACACTCAGCCGTTGGCCCCCCCTCAAGCCAACGCGCCCCAACAACAACAGATCACTTACGCTGCTCTTGATCAACCCATGTTTGACTCAGGTACCCATCACCTGCTGATGATGTCATCCGCTGACGTCAACCTCCAGACCCGTCGGAACCAATACGGCTCCACCTCTGAAGCCCCTCCCACGGATAAACCTACTAACGCTCATCCCACCGATCAGGCATTACGTATACCTCCGCCTCCCATAGATGGCGCTGCAAAAGCCCCTCGTTTCCCACTTCGCCGTCTCAACAATAACCCCAATGCGCGCGCTGCGTCAAACTACAGCATTGTAGATGACCTAGCCCAATCTCCCGCAGCCATGTCTGCGTTAGAAGTCTTGAAGACCTTCCCTTCTCAGCACAAGACTTTACTTTCCGCCATTGGGGGGATTGACCCAAATGATTCGAATTTGATGGCATTTGATTTAGACCAGTCTGAACCACGCCTACCTTCCACCTTAGCATTCCAAGTTACTGTCTCCGTTAGGAATCTCGTCATCCATCGGTGCATCATCGATGAGGGGGCCTCCACATGCGTGATGTCTACATTCGTATGGCAGAAGCTGGGATCCCCTCCTCTCCAGCAGTCCACCACTGCATTACGCGCCTACGACGGTCGTTCGGCTCAGCCCCAAGGCCTCCTAGCCAATGTCCCCGTCCAGTTAGGTGGTAAAACTGTACTCATTGACATCGAGGTAATCAATGCCCAATTGGATTATAACCTTTTACTTGGCCACAGCTACATGTATGCCATGCGGGCGGTTGCCTCTTTCGTCTTTCGCACCATGATGTTCCCCCATGAGGGCCGCGTGATTAAGGTTGACCAGCTCACCTACTATGATCCCAATGCTCCCGCAGCACCGGAGAACGTTCTCCCCATGGTTGAACAACCTGTTTCTCATGCCACCACCTCGTTTGTTTCCTCTACGGGGCCTGGGGTCTACTCAGACGCGCCGATGACCTCCACCTTTCAATCCATTCCTCCCCCGTCATCTACGCCCGAAGTGTCTGACTTATGTACCTTGTCCCACGACAACCAACCACCTAACAATCAACCACCCTTGTTGCCAAAACCACCATTGGTACCTAGCCACATTGGTGTTACACCGATCCATACCATCCCCTTTCTAGTCCCTCCATCGGGAGTAGTAAGCGCCCCGGTTATGGCTACCCTTAGTCTCCCGGGGTTAACCTTGGGATTACCCGTCTGGTACCTTTCGCCTCCCGTTCGCCCGCCGACACCTGATGTCATCCTCCAACCCGTGCAACCCATGGCTACTACCACTCAGCCACCCCCCGGTGTCTCTACCCCTTCGTCCTCCACGAATCCACCTCCTACTCCCAAACCCACTGGGGGCAGAGGTCCACAACCTTACACTGCTGTACCACCTCCAAAGACAGTCAAAAACCCTCCAGTATTTCGTGCTCCTCCTAAATGCTCGCTGTGCGACGAGTTGGGCCATGCGACCCACCAACGCCCACAGTTACCAGCATTGCAGAAGCACATGCAAATGCTCGACGATGACCCCAACATCCCAACTGTCGAACTAAACCCCACTCCCAAGCCTAAAGATAAGTCCCTACGTACCAACCACTCCTGCGCCATATGCGGTATTTACGGACATTATTCACATCATTGTCCCGATCTCCCGGATTACAGAGCAACTCTCTATGAGATGAACAATCTGGATCTTGAGACGGCACCACCTACCATTGAGGAGATCTACCCCCCAGACTCTTCACCTTCTGGAGAGATTAATACCATCTATATGATCTCTTCAACCACTACCCCCTCATCAACCGATTTGACGACGCAAACTTTCTGTACCGATGAGGAGATTCTTGAGGCCCTTACCGCCCCGGATTATCCCTGGGATGATATGCATCATCGTTCCTATTTCATCCCAGAAGAATCCTCCTCTAACACAGCTAACCAATTCACAGTTGAATCCAAAGACTTCCTCCCCACCAAGGTCGACTGGTTCAAGGACCCTATTCCTGCTCCTGATGCCTTCGAGGAAGGTAACATGGCCAACATCTCACCTGTCATCCAAGTTGATATCGCTGCCCCAGGACGTGCCCCTGAACTCATCACTTTAGGAGCATTCTGCAGTAAACAAGAGATTGAGGACTACATAAACCTTTTCCGAGAATTCCGTGATGTCTTTGCCTGGTCCTACACCGAAATGCCTGGTCTTGAACCCGCCATTATAGAGCACCACATTGACACATGGCCTGATGTACCCCCCGTTCGTTAGAAACAGCGCCCCATTCATCCCTCAAAGCTCCCCGCCGTCAAGGCCGAGATTGAGAAACTGCGCAAGGCAGGGTTCATTTATCCTATTGCCTATACCACCTGGGTTTCAAACCCCGTTCCCGTTAACAAAAAACAAGGCACTATCCAAGTATGCACTGACTTTCGTGACTTAAACCATGCTTGTCCCAAGGACAATTTCCCCACGCCATTTATTGACCAGCTCATCGATGCGTGTGCGGGGCATGAAGTCCTCTCCTTCATGGATGGTTTTTCCGGATACAACCAGATTCAGATCTGTAAGGAAGACCAGTACAAAACTGCCTTTACTACCCCATGGGGCACCTTTGCCTATCGTGTCATGCCTTTCGGCCTCAAAAATGCTGGTGCCACTTTCCAGCGGGCCATGACCTATTGCTTTCACGACTTGGTCCATATCCTGTTAGTCTACCTTGATGACCTTACAGCTCGTTCCCGGAAACGATCAGACCAGCTTAACGACCTTCGGCAAGTTTTTCTGCGTTGTCGCAAATACCAAATCCGCTTGAACCCACACAAGTGTGTCTTTTGCGTTCCGGCAGGCCGATTGTTGGGTTTCATTGTTTCCCATAAAGGAATTACTGTTGACCCTCTAAAAGTCCAAGCCATTTTAGACCTTCCCTCTCCTCGCACGCTCAGGCAACTCCAAAGTTTGCAGGGGCGATCCAACTTCCTTCGACGCTTCGTTCCTGATTACGCCACTACCGTTCACGGTTTCTTGCGCCTGCTCCGTACCCACATACCCTTCGTCTGGGATGAGCAAGCAGAAGCTGCTTTTGAAGCCCTCAAAAAGGCTCTCACACAAGCTCCTCTGATTTCCCCTCCGGATTTCACCCAAGATTTCATCCTTTATGTGTCGGCATCCGAGCATGCCGTATCTGGAGTCTTGGTTCAAGAAGATGCTTCTCACCAGGAGCACGTAATTTACTACGTCAGCCAGACCCTGTCTGGTCCACCCCTACGTTACCCATATGAGGAGAGACTTGCCCTCGCAGTGGTCTTTTCCGTCCAAAAGTTGCGACACTATATCTTAATGAGTCATATCACAGTCGTCGCCGACTCTAACCCCATGGTATATCTTTTAAACCGGCGGCTCCTGCAAGGTCGTGTTGCTAAATGGGTCATTATCCTCCAAGAATATGACCTTACCTTCAAAACACCTAAGAGCACTAAAGCCCTCGCGCTGGCCCAGCTCATTATTGATCTCCCTTCCCTTCTCCCGGCCAAACCAATCTCCGATGACCTACCCGACAATCACCTGTTCACTATCTCGTCCGATGACCCATGGTACGGTGATATCTTGTTATACCTGCGCACGCAGAAGTTTAAACCCAAAGTTACCCATAATGGACGCCGTCGCATCTGTCACCAGGCCTCTCGATATCTCCTCTTAGGTGATGTCCTTTACCGACGCGGGGTTGACACAATTCTTCGTCGTTGCCTTACACACGAGGAGGCGGAACTTGTCCTTAATGACTGTCATAGCGGTGCCTGCGGAGGCCATTTCTCAGGGATGGCCACCGCCCAAAAGGTCGTCCGCGCCGGATACTTCTGGCCCACACTTTTCACCGACTGCATCACTGCGGTCAAACAATGCCATAATTGCCAACTTTTTGCCCCCAAAGCCCGGACACCTCCTGCTCCGTTACACACAGTCGTCACCGTTGGTCCCTTTTGTAAGTGGGCCATAGACTTCATGGAATGTAGACCCCAGTCTGCCAACGGCCACAAATATATTGTTGTCGCTGTTGATTACTTCACCAAATGGGCGGAAGCCATGCCTACCTTCAATTGTACCGCCGACACTGCTGCCCGCTTCTTTTTCAACCATGTCATCGCTCGATTCGGGGTGCCTAAGCAGTTAGTCTCTGACCATGGTTCACACTTCGAAGATGCCGTCTGGCGTGAGTTATCCACCCTCCTTAAATATGAACACCAATTTTCCTCTGCTTACTACCCCCAAGGGAATGGCCAAGTAGAGGCCATCAATAAAATATTAAAAACCATCCTCCAACGCACGGTTGACAAGCATAAGTCCAATTGGCACCACATGTTGTTCCCTGCCTTATGGGCTTACCGCACATCCACTAAGACCGCCACAGGTTTTACACCATTTCATCTAGTTCACGGTGTAGAGTCTGTCCTCCCCATCGAGTGTCAGATTCCTGCCTTACAGATCGCCGTTGAGCTTCTCCCTAACACCTCCCCCCTTGAGCAGCGTTTGCTGCAACTCGAACAAGCCGATGAAGACCGTCGGGCCACTCTCCAGAACATCGAAGCTGCCAAAAACCGCTCCAAAGCCGGTTATGATAAACATGTTCACCCTCGAACTTTCCACGAAGGGGACCTCTTCCTCGCCTACGACCAAGCCCATGACAAAACCGGTAAAGGGAAGTTTGAATCCATGTGGCAAGGCCCTTATATCGTGCAGACCTGCCTCGGAAAAGGGGCGTACATCTTAGCCGACTCCGAAGGCCGTCCTTTGCGCAACCCCCGTAATGGGTTGTATCTCAAGCGCTTTTACCCATAAAAGAAACCCGCGACCTCATTGGTCTGCGTTGTACAGTGTATTTTCTTGTTGTTTTTGTTTTTACGAACCGTTTCCACCACCGGAATCAGCACGACGAGATCGTCATGATGGTCACCTCATTGCATTATTTTTGTCCCGTCATTTTTTGCCCATTTTTCAGACGCCACTAGTCACCTCGGTTTGCGTGCCACATCGGTCGTTCTCCATTTTTCGCATGTTTTATATCATCGGATTCATTTTTCCGAGCTGGTGATGATGCTTGAGATCATTTCTCACTCTCACCCCCCGATCTTTCGGGTATTTTTCCAAAACGCCCTCGTCGCCTCGGTGTGCGTGCCACATCGGCCGTTACCCGTTTTTAACATCCTTTATATCGCCGGATTCATTTTTCCGAGCTCATGATGATGCTTGAGATCATTTCTCGCTCTCACTTGGTACAATTTCAACATTGTGTCCCGACACCTTGCTGCCTCGGTTTGCGTGCCACATCGACCGCCATCGGATTGTTCCACATTTTTACATGAGCCATTCACTCCTGTCATACTGCAAATGTTTCGTTATTTTGCCACCATTTCATCTACCCCGCAAGGAGGCCCACCAGTGTTTCCCCCCTACCCTCGTTCTTGGTCATCATTACTGATCCTTGATTGAACACTTCCTCCTTGCCTGGCCATTCCTTTTGTTCGGTATAATTTTATCCCTTTTTTGGGCCGGACAAGTCCTTTACGAAAAAGGCACTTAGGGAGTTTCCGTTAAGCTCTTTTCTGACTCCTAAAAGAATGAAAAGATCGTCGAGCAATCTTGCTTCCTTTCATGCTCGTTAAAGTACCTGAAAGGGCGTCTATCTGGTATAAGTTTAACCCTTTTCCGGACCTGGTAGACTAATTACGAAAAAGGAATACTCTAGTCACACCGGCTAGAAGAGTTCTTCATTGCATCCTTTTATGCTTCTTTGGGCCTTGGAGACTAAATCTACGAAAAAGCAACCCCCTGGAGTCTTCTTACTTGCTTTCAGACTCTCTAAAATTGAAAGCAACCACGAGCATGAACTGTCCTGGGCTTGTAAAATCCACACGACAGTACCATTTTACACAAACTTCTTCTAGTTCCTTAACCCATGAAGAAGTACCCTCTCGTGCCTCCTGGCACTTTGATCAATCATCTCGGCAGAACCCCCAATCAGGTCGCCTTTGTTCAGAGTATTCTGCAGTCTCCTGCCATATTATACCAGCTTGAGTCTCCCTCAGACCAGTCACCCTCCCCGAGTCATTACAACTATGATCCCTTTCCCCCCAGTCAGTTTCATATGCTGCCAGATCGTTCCCATTATCATACTCTGAACAAAGGAAGTTTGAGTCCACCCACTCTACTTGCCTAGTTATCCCCCCACAGTTTGTCAGTCCTGCCATCCGTACTACTACATTTCGGTTCTTCACCTCGCGCTCCTGTCAAGGAAACATCATTGCCTTGATAGTTGCAGGTCTCCCTCTGTCGACGACAGCTCCTCTATTCCAGAGGATAGGCCCATAGGTCCCTACGCCTTGGACTTATCACCATCTGTGGTAAGTGCCTACGGACCATTCTGAGAGGAATCATCATTACCTCTCCGAGTGGTTGTTCCTCACATGCTCGACTTCAGCACCCTGATCGCATCGTTGAGGATCGCGTAGGATTATATTCCATCAGTTTTTAGTCGAAGACCCCGGATTTCCCCCGACTCTAGCACATTGGTGAGTCGCTTCGGAACGCCCAGTTGTATGTTCCCGTGGATGTCCGGGCTGCGTTGGCGATTGTATTCGGAAGCCATCCAGCTATATGCTTCCTTGAGTACCCATTTCAGTTCCAGTCCAGTGTACCATGGAGAGTATGACCCCAGTCACTATGATCCAGCAGCTCATCAGCCCCTTTGGTACCACACTCAGTAGCACTGTTGACTATTCCAGCGTATCTTACAGGTCCCCCTTTTTTCGGGCCTCACAGTTATGTTTATGTATCTTGATACGAGCATGGGTATGCCCGCCTCGTCCATATATTGAGATTATTCCTCATTCAGTATTTGAGGTCATGTATTTTTCAGGTCCCCATTTTTTGGACCACATTGTTATTATTATGTTATATCCTGATACGAGCATGGGAATGCCCGCCTCGTCCATATGATCAGATGATTCCTCACCCATTATTGAGGTTATGTACTTTTAGTTCTTGCAGTTGTTCGGGATCGTTGTTCCGGGCTTTAGTTTGTTTCTTCTCTTTTCTCCACACCCAGGAAAACCATTCATGACTTATGATGTCCATCGGCCATACGATGAGCTCCTGCCCTTGCACATCAGGGGGCAATCTGTTAACACCCAAAAAGTGCTCACTACCTCATCTACCACATTATATGGCTCATTTGTCCATTTTCCTACCATATTTCCCTTAAAATCCCAAAAAATCCCATTAAAAAGCCTCCAAAAGGCCTACAATGCCTCCAAAAGGCCACAAAACCCTCAAAATAGCCTCAAAAAGGCTAAAAACCCCCCTTTTTTCTCCAAAAATAGCAAAAATCCCCTAAAAAGGGAATAAAAAATATAAAATAATGAGGAAAAGGAGGAAAAAACCCTATACAGCTGCCCAAAACCATGTGTTTCCTAAAACCATGGGTCAGCACTCCACCACCAAAAAACTATAAATAGGTGATGGAGATCCATTATTCCATACCCACAATCACAAGCACCCTTACTCTGCCAAAATCTCTCTCGAAACCCTAGTTCACCATTGAACTACTTTCACCTTGAGAGCCACTTTTGGCCCATTCCCACCATTGGAGAAGGAGAAGGAGCATATTGAAGCTTGGAGCATCCTCTTGGACATTGCAAAGGGCTTCATCAAACCTTCACATTGAAGGTAATATCAATACAAAAAACCCATTATTTAAATTTGTTGTTTATGTTTCATGCATGTTTTAGAAGTAATTTAATTTCTGTTTTAGCTTAATTTTTTACATTCACTGAACTGCTACTAAGGAGTCCATTCTCCTTAGTAGGTGCTCATTTGCACAAGCTAGGGGTAAAACCCTAGCTACACACTCTATGTTAGAAATTATTTGATTTCAGATGACAATCACAAAGTGAATAGAGATTTACCTTTGCTAGAGGGCATGGCTAGTTCATAGGTGGAAAGGAGGATTAATCCACAAGAATCAAGTGCGGCATTCCACCTTGACCCTACCTCTAATGGTGTGTAGACAATCAAGATATAAAAATGAAGATACATCCAATTGATAGTATGTAAGCAACTATTCTACCTTCATCTAGCATTCACACACAACCATCTCATATGGATCCTTCATTTGAGTAGAATCAAGAGTATTCTTAGGGGATTCCAATTATTAAACCTTTTGTTCCTCAAACTTGTAATGCTATAGAACTAGGTGTTCAAGGCTCACCAAGTAGAGAAGAATATGAAGTACAAGATACTGAATTGGATCCAGATACAAGAAGGTGGCTTCTTATGTTACAACTTGGCCAAGGCATTAGGAAACATAACTATGTTGATCCTCCTTTTTCATTTAGGCTATTGAAAATTGTGTTACCCCCAAATCAAGCTCTTGAAGGATGACTTGGAGCAAAGGAGGAGATGAGTTCTAGGAAAATTATAAGGGCATGTCAAGGACCTCCTCTTCAACCCAATTCTCTCTCTTTTTATAAGAAAGGATTCCTTCAGCCTTCTTTCTATAATGGTTTAGATAATTCTTGTGCTAGTGATAGGTGTTTTGATGAATCTAAAATATGGCTACCTAAAGAGGTATATTATGGAGATGACAAAGTAAAAAACAATAACATGATTCTATATTCATTTTCCTATTCAAAATATAAAACTTTGTCTAACCTCAAACCTAGATGAGTCAATGCACTAATCACTTCCAAGGGTGAAAATGGGGCACCCTCTAAAGGACTTGAAATAAATATTATGCATTTAACTCAGGTACTACAAGCACTTCCCACTAGCAGTTACCCAGGGAAAAGACCCTTAGGAAAGGAACTAAGGATACCACTTAACAATTAGTGGCAAGGGTGAACATTCATGAGTCAATATTATGCGTATGAGAAGGGAATACATGACTAATTCCTCAACCCAAAACGCTAGAGAAAACCAATGTCACTACGAGGAATTTCCATTTCAATCCAAATCCCCCGTACATGTAGTAATACTACCGCAAAAGTAAACATGGGAAATCTACTCCACTTTCTCATCGTGATTGTAGTGCCTGATGTTAACACCCAAAAAGTGCTCACTACCTCATCTATCCCATTACATGACTCATTTGTCCATATTTCGTACCAAATTTGCCTTCAAAACCCTCAAATCCCATTAAAAAGCCTCCAAAAGGCCACAAAACCATCAAAAAAGCCTCCAAAAGGCTAAAAAACCGCTTTTTCCTCCAAAATAGCAAAAACCCTCTAAAAAGGGAATAAAAAATATAAAAAAAAGGAAAAAGAGGAAAAAAGGAGGAAAAAACCCTATACAGCTGACCTAAACCATATGGTTCCCAAAACCATGGGCCAACACTCCACCACTAAAAACCTATAAATAGGTGATGGAGACCCTTCATTTCATATCCACAATCAAATATACCCTTACTCTGCCAAAATCACTCTTGAAACCCTAGCTCACCCTTGAACTACTTTCACCATTGAGTGCCCCTTTGGCCCATTTCCAACCCTTTGGAGAAGAGAAGGAGCAAAGCTGGAGTTTGGAGCAACCCTCTTGGACCATTGCAAGAACTTCACCAACCTTCACATTGGAGGTAAAATTTTAATATAAAAAACCACTTATTATCTCTTGTCTTTTATGTTTCATGCACATTTTTAGAATAATTTTCATTTTTAATGCTTAGCCTTTTAATTACTGTTTATTGAATTGCTACTAAGGAGTCCATTCTCGTTAGTAGGTGCTCATTTGCACAAGCTAGGGTGAAAACCCTAGCTACACCTGACACATGTGTAAGATGTTATTTCCTGACAAGGGATCCTTGCTACTAATGTATTTATCTCTCTTTAATCACTTCCTAGTTGTGTTTGGCAGCCTTATAGAGCTTACTCTCCCATCCTACACCAAAGCTCTAACAAATAGACTAACTTGGTTTTGTAGAAAGAAATGTTCAGTGGATTTTAAGATTAATCGTTCATTTTAAGGGTTGTTATTTACTTAGGGTAATGGATGTGCAACTGGTAATATTCAAAGACATGTAAACTTCCAAATTTACACTTATCCTTCAATGAAACTAAGTTTCCATCAAGATTTTAACCATAAAAATTTTTCATAACCAAAATACAATGCATTTGTAGTTATATTTCTTCTCAAAATTGATAATATGCAATCCCCAAAACCAAATGCCTTTCTAATGGAATGTCAACTAGTATGTACTACTAACAAAATGTTCTAAGACAAACAAGAAAATAAATAAATGATTTTCTTTTCTTTAATGAAATAAATTGATTTTTTGAACCTGCGGACCATACATTTCCAACCTTGCCCCAAAACATAACTGAAAAGCCAAAAATCAAGCCAAGGATGCCAAAAATCAAGCTCCAAGATCCATACTCATTTTTTAGCAAGGAAAGGAGAGTGTAACACACTTTCCTTGAAGGAAAGATGAGTATATAGACATTGTTCCCAAGGTAAACGAGTGTATATACACTACTATTACCAAGAACATAAGTGTATACCTCTTGAATAGTGCTTTCAGAGTGCTAAAAGCTTGAAAATGGTTGGAATTTAAAATTACATAATGAAATGAAAGGAAGTAGTCACCAAAACTAACCCAAAGGCACCTAGCGAGGCCGTATAACAAGAGGAAACCCCAAAGAGAATAGATCAAGGAGTCTTTCCCTAATGAAGTCGCCAATTCTGTTAAGGGGGAAAGTTATGAAATCAATTGGGTCAAACTATCATAGAGCAAGGTAGAATAAAACAATCTACTTTCTTGAATCAACGAGTCATAATCAAAAGAGAAACCAAAGAGGCAAGTGGAAAATAAATACCTGTATCCAAATGGTTGGCCTTAATCCTTCTTTGATATGCAAATTCTAATCTAATCCTCTCGAATCTTACAATAATCTAGTGACCTGCACACAAGAATAACGACCTTCCACAAACCCCGTAGTTATAATGAAAAAAAATTTGAAATGACTCGAATTAACTATAAACTAATTCTAATCAATCACCCAAGAATATTAATTCCACCATTCAACATGAATTCAAAAAAAAAACATTAACTATAATATTTGGGGGATGAAAGAAGAGATATATATTTATAAATAATTAAAACAACAAATACAATAATACTTGATGACTTGCTGCCAACACCTTTCATAACCATAGTATGGATTCCTCTAGGGTAGTCAATTAAGACAACTTCTCCTCTATGAAATGCTTTCTTATCAATGGATGGGAAGACCAATTGAGGCCTGTCTCAAATCTGGGCAAGGAAGTCAATGTTCAAAAACACAGGTTTCTGAAGGAAGAGAATATCATAAAATCTCAGGACTTATTCCAAAAATCATTGCTACAACATGAGGGTACTCTCAATGTCAATTTCCATGTTGCCAACACATGAGCCCAATTTGTACTTTTGAGAGTTAGTTTAGGGAGTTGGCCATGGGAACTAGTTTACTAACTGTGTGGGACACGTAATTGCTGACGCATAATATGCATTTGAATTCATAATTAATAAATTTTTGCTCTTTTTCCAAGGGATACACTCATATATTGAATGGAAGAGCAGTATATATGCATATTCCCTTGAGGGAAGTGCGTATGGGTGGAATTTTTTTGAATTTGAAGAGCTTTCTTAAGGGAAATGATTAATTGGAAATTTTGGATAATAAGGCCATATGTGCATTAGATGAATACATTGTGTCAAATAATGCTACAACAATGAGCTCGTAGTTGATAATTTTTTTGTTAAACTTATTTTTAGGTATTCAATATTAAATAATGTGATAAGTTAGATCGAGTATTTAATGAAGATGATTGTTTTGGGAAATTATCCCACTTTGGGTGAAAGCTCTTGAAGTTGTTGACTAGGCCTAGTATTTAGAAACAAAAAGCAAATGTGATAACCCCAAAGTAGATCTTCAAAGGATTTGTTAGTGCAAATAGAACAAATAAAAACAAAAATAACTAAAATTCATAAAAGGGGACAAGAGGATGTAAACCACACCAAAGAAACAATGCATGAACCACTTTAGATTGCCCAATGGTTAAGCAAATACATGTAGTGTCACCTAGGAGGTGAAGGAATCAAAGGGAAGCCAACAATGTCCCTTAGGGAGGCCTATTTTGTTCATGCTAGATGCTAGATAGCTAGAAAAAACAATGGAGAGAAGCACTTGCCCCTTGGAGGAAGGAGGCTATGTAGCAATGGGGAATTCCAGACTATGAAAGAGATGGGCTACGAGGAAGCTCCAATACAATTTCTGCAGCATAACCTTGCTCTTGCTTTCTCTTCTAAGATGCATGCCCATGGATTCCTTTTATAGGAAAAGAGGTGTCCAAGAAACAACTAGATCCAAGTGTGAACCCATTAACTCCATGATTTGTCTCCAAAGTACACAAAGGAGGCCATTCAATGAACCCAAGTACATAGGGAGACCAAATTCTACTTTTTGTAAGTGATGGGGCTTTGATGAGCCTTCAATGCACTGCAAGTGGTTGTGTCCCACCATTTTGATAGTCACATGGATATCGAAAGAAAACCTGTGCAGGGGTCGTGCGCACACATAACTGGTAACATGCATAGTCGCGCACCTAAACAAAGATTAGGCCTTGCAGTCCTGTCCTTTGACTATTCTTTGGAATTTCTGGACTCATATTGATTCTTGGATCTAATGAGGATGTATTCAGTGAGCTGCATGCTATATGTTGATGACGCCTTACTGTGTGAATTGCAAAAATGTTGCATGTGTGCGATATTTATGTGTTAAAAATTATCAATATATTATTGAGTTTTTAAACCAATGAGGACACTTATAAGTTTGCAATAATCAATGAAAAAGAACATGCAATATATTTAGATCACGACTAAGTTGGGATGACTAAAATAATGACAAATAAGAGGCCCATGAATGTCATCTGTCTAGATTTGTTTGATTTATGGAACTGATTCAAGAATGTTGCCAATGTGATAACAAACAAATCCTCCATCATGCATAAGGTTGTGAATTTTGGGACCAGAGGGGATCATAATATTATCAATATGGGTTCATGTTGTTTAGAGGTTGAAAGAAGGTTACATGTTAAGTTATTCAAATAGTATAGAGATATATTTACATGGAGTTCTTAGGAATTGAGGGTGTAAGATACATCGGTAATTCAATGATGTGATACCCCTCAAGTTAGATCTACTAAGCCCTTATAGTAGAATTTATAAAATATGCATCTATCATTAGAGCCTTTAATACAAATGGAATTAAAAAAGTTTCTTGAGATAAAGATCATCTTTATAGTGCAATACTCATTTTGGATTGTGAATCTTATTTTTGTTAGGAATAAGACTAGTAGCATTATATTGTGTGTGGATTTTAAAAATATTAATCGATCTTTGAGAATGATAACTATCTTGTTCTACACATGGAGTAGATTTTTTCAACTCATGATTAGTTTTTCCAAATGCTACCCCTTGATGTATTTTCAAGATGCAATTGAGTTCTTTTCTTAGATCAGGATCAACTGAAAACAACTTTCAAGACCAAATGGGGTACCTTTTTTATGGAATAAATTGTGGGAAACCCTTCAAGTAATACCCCATGATTCATCTAATACCCCATTTTTGACCCTGTAATGTAATTTTGTAAATAATGATGTAGGCTAGAAGCCAGAAACAAATGGTCCAGGGTGACCAAGATTTTAAATATGTACATTTTAAATATTAATAAAAAGTCTTTGATGGTTGTAGAGGAAGAAGGATGGAGAAGATATGAGGTGATATGATTCCACAAGTCGGGAAGTGATAGTGGGAAAATAGAAATGACCCTAGTGGGCTTAGCTTATATCCTTAGCCTTAACAACTTAACCTAAAGTTCTTAAACCATGGTTAAGAATCATGCTTTAAATAAAACATTATTTAATTATATTAATAGGGGATTAAGAGGGGAAAAGTGGTTCCATGTGGAGTGGCCACATGGAAATCTAAAATATTCTCATAAAAGTGATAGTTCAAGCTTGCAGGGGGGGTTGTTCCCCAATTTTTACTCCAACAATTCAAATTTGAGTAATCATCATGCTTACCATCACCTTGTAATTACCCTGATATTGGTACCTGAGAGAACGAGGACCAGAGATACTATAAGTGACCTTTCCATGCACTTGAACTAGAAGAGACTAGCGTGTGAGAGAAACCTGGCCTGCAACTTGTGCCCTGGAGCCCCAATTTAGAGACTTCCTATCCAACTTGTGCTGGAGTGCTAGAATAGAACTCGAGACTTCCCGAGGGACTATTAGCTTAGAGAAGGGGGATTTCCTAACGTTGTGCAGGTTGATGGGGAAAGAGAATTGAGGATTAGGACAACTATAGAGGAGTTTTTTACACTAGTGGGTTGCATGAGAAATTGAGCTGTGTGGAGGTTTGAGGAAGAGCTTTGCCCTTGTGGATTGATAGCCCCAACTTGGGGGTGGCTTGTCAAAGTAAGATATGGCTTGATATAGCCTATGGATGGGAAGAACATCCTTCACCTGCAGCTAGTTGGATAATTAAAAGATAAGTGTCTTACTATGTATGATATTGTCGTGAATATATCTATGTTTTTATATGGTTGAAATATGTTTATATAATGTTCAATTTACTAGTTATGATGGTACAAATGCATGGAATTGGTTGGTATGGCATGTGTGTTTGTTTCATGCTTGAATAACATGTAAATTATAATGTATGCATAAGATAATTTGGGCAACCATATGTTTGTATTCCAATGTTAAATGGAATGATTTTATGAAAAACCAATTTGGACATAAGTGGTGAATTCAAATACGTAAGTTAAGTACCTTGTAGTCTCAATTGTTGAAAGAGGCGCTTTGGTATGTTACAATTCATGGATGCTAAATAGGGTAAACCATCAGCCATGATTATGAGGCTTAACCCCAAGGGGATTAAGAGAGTCAAACCTATGACCTCCCCTACTTTGGGGGTACATATCTCACATCTATCTTTTGAGCACTTGAGCTAACCCTTGGGGATAACCAAATGGATCACTTATGTGTACATGATAATAGATTTTTTATTGGTGAATACCAAAGCTTATTTTCAACACGCAATGGATATATATTTTAGGGGCATTATTAATCAAAGTATTTATTGTCTTGGATATGATATCATGATTTATTCAAAGAAAATTTTTGATCATCTACAACATTTAATGCAAATAACTAACATGTGCATAAAATACATAATCTTTTATAATCCCAAGAAGAACTCATCCCCTATGGAAGATAAGAAGTTACTTAGCCACATCATATTGAAATATGGTATATTTGTCAACCAAAAAATGATAAAATATATAATGCAAATCCTACCACCCCCAACAAAAATATGCAATCATTCTTTGGGAATATAAACTTTGTACGATGATTCATCCGTAACTTATCAAAATCATTAATCCCCTAGATATTTTGATTAAAAATGATGTAGTATTTTAGTGTACCAAGGTCAGAGACATAAGCATTTGAGAAAATCAAAATAATCATCATTTCCGCTACTACCATAAGCCAGTCAAAACTTTGGGAAATATTTCTACATTTTTACATTCACATTTGATCACTACCTTGTTGTCAAGCTCAGTCAAAAGGATGAGAAAGGGAATGCGTTCCTAATATCATTTATGAGCATGGGTTTATAAGGTGTTGAACTAAATTATATAGAAGTAGAAAACAAGTATTCACGATAGTAAAAGTACTAAAATAGTTTAGACCTTACATTCTAAAGAACCACCCGAAGGTATTTTTCTCTATGTTCACACCTTATTTTTCAAGTTTTGAGTATGCATGTGACTCTTTTTAGTGTTTTTAGAAATATGAGTGTCCTAGTCAAATAAGTGCACTTGAATGAATTTTGCAAAGTTAAGTAATTGCCTATAGATAGTTATCTTTCTATTTAAGAACTAAATGTAATGTATCTATGAGGTCATATATTGGAATATAATAATGAATTATAAGGTTCGATTTTGTTACGTACTGTGACGAAAAGATAAAGTTAGAGAAGGAAGCCATTTGGAGGTGTTGCACGTGATATAAAGAGTATCTATGAACTAATCTTATGGACTCTAATAGAAATGAATGTGTTCCCTGACTTTAAATGTCTAGCTAAGTCTTGTTTATGAATGCTTTATATTGTGCACACGTGTTATACTATCTTGTATTCTCTTTTATATAATAAATTAATCTTTGTGGTTCTATTAGTCCCTTGAGTGAGACCTTACTCCTTTTTAAGGTGAGATCATGTTGGAAGTTTATTATTTTCATGCACTTTAAACCAATTGGTTCCATTGTTGAGACACAAATTGATTTTTTCACAAAGAAATAAGAAAATGTCATGGAAACCCTTCACATGAGAAATATAAGAATGGATTGAAGAAAGTGAAATTGAATTCACATACAAGAAAACATAGAATTTGAGTGTGGATCTTGACTCTATCAATAGCAGTGCAAAAATGGATTTAGGGCCATTGTGGGCTTGTCGTGAGGAATCTTGGTGGAAATACATGCACAATTATTTAGATAGATGTGATTTTTTGTTTTATTAAATTTCCTAACTTTTTATAGGAGTGGATATCAAGACATATGAAAATCATTCTGGTATAGTAATAACAAGAACTTATAGTTTGGAATCAATATATGATTGAAATAAATGACTTGACAATTAATGGATACTTGTGGTGGACTATTGGTTTGACTAAGTGAAAGAAGGTTACATAAGAGTTTTATATTGAATATAATAGATCTTTACTATAGGTGAGAGAGATTTTAAGGAAAGGCCAAGAAGAAGATAGCCAAAATTGTAAGTGAAAGAAGGTTACATAAGAGTTCTATATTGAATATAATAGATCTTTACTATAGGTGAGAGAGATTTTAAAGAGAGGCCAAGATGAAGATAGCTAGAATTGATATATAATATATCTTTATTATAGGTGAGAGAGATTTTAAAGAAAGGCCAAGATGAAGATAGCTAGAATTGATATATAATAGATCTTTACTATAGGTGAGAGAGATTTTAAAGAAAGGGAAAGAGGAAGATATCCATAATTGTAAGTGAAAGTAGGTTACATAAGAGTTTTAATTTGAATATAATAGATCTTTACTATAGGTGAGAAAGATTTTAAAGAAAGGCCAAGAGGAAGATAGTTAGAATTGATACCATTATGGATTAAAATGATATCCATAAATAAAGGATTGATGAAGATGACACCCATGATGGAAGCATAAGCTCCACATGATAGGGAGGATAGCAGATGAAGCGAGGAAAGAAAAACTAGAAAAAAAATAAAAATATCAATGAACAAGAATAACATAAAGCTAGGGAAGAAAGGCATGAGAAAATAAACATATTGTTAAAACAAGTATGAAAGGTGTAGTTATATAATCTAAGAAAAAGAGAAGAATACATATTAGGAAACATAAGAGGGATATGATAGATATGAAGAGATGAACATCTAGAGGAGTTCACTAGATGACGAGAAGTGCTAGAGGAGTGAATTCAATATATATAGGAGGTAGTATAGTAGTAGGCAATGACGAGTCCCAGTGGAGACCTCAAGAGGAGGATAATAGTTCAAAAGAAGATAAGAGAAATATTTTAAAAATGAATATATGCCATGGGTGAAACCCAAAGTGACTACAAAAAATTGAAGGCACGTTAGCACTAGCATAATTGTTGACTGAAAAAGAATTAATGAACTCTATAGATCTAATCAATAATACTTATGAGAAAATAATTTGGAACAACCACCTTTAGAACCACCCCTTATACACATTCTTTCAGAAGAAGAACACAGTATTTTAGTAGATATAAAGACATAAAAAATTATACAATAGTGAATATCAATAGTAACAATAAAAGGAAGTGTAATGAAAACAAGGAACTTGCTTTTTACAATACCAATATAGATCTATTTTAAACTTGGATCCATCAAGCAATGAGAGGGATCCAATTTCTTAAGGTGTATTTTTTTTTTTACGTTAATTTTTTACACGTTCAACAAAATTTACATCTCTACAAATCTTATCCCTCTTGGTGCTTTGATAGACATACATTTTTAATTACTTTTTGTTTGGTTTTAATTTTTTTATTTTGTGAGCTAACGTCAATTTTTAATTACTTTTCGTTTGGTTTTAATTTTTTATTTTGTGAGCTAACATCAATTTTTAATTACTTTTTATTTTTGGTAGTGTCACATTACATAATGTTACATGACAACATCTCCTTCATACTGGGTTGTAGATCACCTCGCTCCTCTCAGTGCAATAAATCCTTTGAGAGTATGGTAACAATCCATTATGTCACCCTTGAACATGGAACCTGTTTTCCTCATTGTTTTACAATTGAGTTATATATTACTTAAAGACTTTACCATCTTTATGAGTCATGGTATCTCTCCTATTGGTTATGCTTCCAATCGTTATGGATGATACCCTACTACTATATGGTTTTATTGCGTCTATGTTGTCGAGTCAGTTCATGTGTAATTCTTTGTGTTCAAGGGAAGTCCATCCTAAGTTGACCATTATACAGTCCCATTGACCTTGTATGTCATCCATAGGCTATGTCTGTTGTGCTCAATGTTTCTATTTTTTCACCTATAATAAGTTCATGTGTCGTTTCGATTGATAGGGGATACATTAAGGCCCTCCTTGATGGATTTATTCATGTCAGCATCAACTACTTATCTAGGAGGTGGACCTATGCACTAATTAGTACCTTGGAGCTTGCATTCCTCAGTGGCAAGTATCCTCACATTCCATAGTGGTTTTTTTCATATTGAATCCCGATTGAACGATTCTATGTGTTCGACATCAACTCCTTTATTCACAATCACTAAATTGTACTAAGTACCTTGGGACCAATTCACATCATCGATGGGTTTCCTCGTGTTTTTTAACATTATTCTCATTAGTCGGTAATTAGTTGGTTTTCCGCATGCTTTGCATATTGTAGAATCATACTATTAAGGTTTACATGAAGACACTTGGTTTTGGAATGTCACCACTCATACATGCTACATCCCTAGGTTGCGATGGAATATATTTTTTGAGTACTATGGAGACCATTATGTATTCCTGCTATACACTATGAAATATATATACTTTGTATTTTCTTATGGCTATGATCGTTTTATGACATAGATCCACATTGTATTTTCTTGTGGCTATGATCCTTTTATGACATGGATCCATTGTGGACTCTTCGTGTCCATGCTATAGCATCTTATTATATGGATCCACAGTGTATTGAATTGGATACCATGATTTGTTCTACTTTCACCTATCATGGGTATGCTTACCTCGGGGATGCTATCTATACATACTTGGTTGATGATTGAATGTAGGTACTATCTGGTTCCTTGATCTCCAATTCCTTTCCTTGCAAGATTATTATTATTGTAAAGTTTTTTGGCCATAGTTTCTCTTATAACCTCACACTTTAGGGGGAATATATTATATGCTTATTTTCCACCCTTGATGTATATAGGAGACTCACCATACTTTTTATTCCTTGACACTACATTTCTGACCCTTGACCCTGATTATCATTTTCAATTACAACACAATCGTTCCCTATACACTATGCATGGTGTGACAATCCCTCACTATTGCTCCTTGCATCACTAGAGAGAGTGACCCTATCATTCCTTGCTCCACTAGAGAGATTGATAGCCTCAGAAACTTTGTATTTGATTAGTTTCAAGGATATGTCTTGTGATGATTTGGATCCACATGTCATGAGCTTGGGAACTCATAATACGAACATGAATGTGACAAGGATTAGGAGTCTAGATTCATTCCATTTTCCTCCTCCATACATCTATATCACGAAGGTAACTCAAGGGATAAAGGGGGACTGAAGAGAGTATTTCTATACTAGTGGATTCCAGAGTGGATCCACATAGCTATCATTGAGATCATTATGTGTGTGATTGAGATCAAGGAAGGATTGGAGCAAGGATATTGGAGAAGACTTGCATCATGACTCAAGGTATGTGCATGATGTATATTTATCATTGATCCTATATAGATATATGCATCCGTGCCTCTCCATTTACCGTCTGAATAATTATTTTCATTAATCTTATGATTACATTTGTTATATGTGGAGGATCTAATTTATACTTGAGTAGATTAGGTTAAATCTATGTTGTATCTTGATTGGATATCTTGTTAGTATTAATGCCTGAAGGGATTGAGAAATTTATTGTTGTTTGATTGTGTGTAGGAAGTAGGTGCAAAGGAGTTGGAGCAAAGTCTACAAGATCTACACCAACAGTGGATTGGATCTACATCAACAGACCCACTAGAGACAAGGTGAGTCATTTTCCTATCTTCTCTTCCTATACTGTATGATTTCAAGATTGGATCTAGAGTGCAAATCATATAGGTCTACCCCCCATCTATCTTGGATCAAGGGAAATATATCCAAGGGAGATCCTCTCTGTTCATTGAAGGGAAATATTTTCAAACATGGTATCACTAGGAAAGATGAATATCGATTTGAAACATAATGCAGAGCCTATCAATAATACACCATCCAAGCTAAATCCAATATAAAACTTGAAAATATAAAAAAGAGATTGATAAGTTGAGGAAGAAGAGGAATCTAAGTGGATAAATCCCATAGACATTCAAAATAAAATATAGATGATATTCATATGCTACTCATATACATGTGGATTTTGAGGGGATTGAATCTAGAATGTGTGCATGACCCCTTTCCCACACCATTTATAGATGAAAATTTGGAAAATGTGGTGGGAAATGAAGTATATTCATTTAAAGATGGATTCTCAAGTTACTATCAAGTGAGAATTAACAACAAAAATAAAACCACAAAAATATGTTCCATAGAGTGGGGATCCTTTGCATATAATGTCAGGCCCTTTGTATTGGACAATGAACCAAAATTATTTTCCAAGATTGTGTTGGTTGCTTTTAAAGAGTTTATGCATAAATTATTGGAAGTATACTTAGAAAATTGGACAATTTTTAGCTTGTTAAATGATCATATATAAATATTGAGGTTGATGCTAGATAGGTGGATATAGTTATATATATCCCTAAACTTGAAGAAATGTATTTTTTGTACATGTTTTAGAGTATTACTTGAACACATGGTATGTAAGGACAACTTTTTAGTTGATCAAGCAAATATCATTGGTGTAATTGATATGAATACATCGACAATTACAATAGTTGCATGTGAAAATTAGGGACATGTGGGATACTACAAGAAATTCATTACAAACTATGTCATGATCATAGTGCCCCTAGAGAATTTGTTGAAAAAATATGCAAATTTTGTTTAGACATTAGAATGCCAAGAAGCCATCTATACATTAAAATAAAATCTTGTTACCACACATATTCTTGCATTCCCTGATTGGGATAAGACATTTCATTAACATGTGGATGCGTTAGACATAATGATTTATGCAATTATTGCATAGCCCAGGGAAGGAGATATAGACCACCCAATACTATTTGCTAGTAAAAAATTGTCACAAGCTAAATGCAATTATACAACAATTGAAAGAGAAAGACTTGCAATTACATATGACTTGTGGAATTTTAGGCATTATCTACTCATAACTATGTTCAATTTTTCATGGACCACTCTATATTTAAATGCCCAGTGAGGAAACATGTTTTGAGTATGTTGAGGCCTACAAGAAAAACATGAAGTAGGAAGACTAAGACGATCCCTTTCTAAGTTTTAAAATCAAACCTTTTAGTTTTATATGTTATCTTGACCTTATTTAATGATCTCATGGTGTTGATTACATTCACCTTTGTTTGATTGATATTTCAAGACAGTTATCATTACATTTATTCGTTGCATTACATGTATCCATGATTAAATGATTTACATCTTGATTAGTCATGATCTAAGGTGTTATGTAACCCTGTCTAGGTTTATTGAAGTGTTTGTACATCATTGGCTAGCTCATAACTAAAATTTTTCACCAAGCAGTAGGTATCAAGTGCTCCCGAGGTCAGACACGGGCTAGTTTCACAAATTAAATATCTTAGCTTCATAAGCATTGTCCTAGTTTTAGGTAGCATCTTGAAAGCCTATGTGACATAGATGTAGGACAAACAATCATCTGATTTAGACAACAAAGGAATTCTCAAAATTGGTCCGATTGACAAGTTAACTTTGACATGATCAGAGAATTGATCTGTTCATGATCATTGGCCCAATCATCTTTTTAGAAGCGGCCAAATTATTTTAAGGGATTCGTATTCCTTGAGTTCTAAAGAGAGCCCTGAAGAAAAAGTCCGGTCCTCTTAAGAATAAAATGAACAAGAAGGTAGTTTTGTTTGGATGCTTGTGAACAAACCATCTATGTACATGCACATTAACTTTGTATTAGTTTACTTTAGTTAAGATAGCTTTAGTGCTTGGATGTAGTTAAGCTTAAATTAACTGCTTTGTTCCTTGATTTATGGTGAGATTTGAGTGCATTCCTTGCATGGATTTATTTCCCAAAATATCACTCTAGAAAGCTATATTTCTTGACTCATTGATCATTATTCAACATGAGCAAGAGCATTCTATGAGCAATTAATGAGCAAGGATCCATTACAACTATCTATGTTTTCAAAATTAATCTTTGTTTTGCTTTTTCTTAATATTCTAGAACTTGGTCTCTATAGAAAAATCTATCATGGTATTAGAGATTTGGTGAATCCAAATAGAAGTACATAAAGGTGGGAGCATGATAGTTGCAAAATAAAAAAATCGCAACGGAATTTGAAGAGGTCCAACAAGCTATAAATATCATTTTAGAGGGCCTACCATAGCTTGTTTGAAAGACCTTTCTATTATCTAAAATGGGTTTTCCACATAATTCAATTTAAATTTATGGTTTGAGATATATATTCATTTGAATATCAGAGGTTTGTAACTGATCACATCCACTCATACCCTCCATTTTGGCCAGTTATTTCTCACTCCATAGGATTATATAGGTCAAATTCCATATATGATTTGAAATATCCCTTCGATATCTCAAATGGGTCTTCAACGAAATATGATTCCACTGTCTGTAGTAGAAGTTATGATTGAATTGAGAACAAGAAATCAATCACGTTTTTGAGTTTTTATTTGAGTTTACATGCATGATTTGATTTACATCTACGAGATGATATTTTTAGCTGTTTAAAAATCATAGTCTTTGAGCTTCTTTGCTGTTGCAGCCAGAGCCACAACATATTGGCTTCATTTTTGAGGGAGATTATTTGCAATGACAGAAAAATATTTAATCATGTTCTATCTTTGAAAGCTCAATCAAAATCTTGTCAAGGAAGTTATTAAAATTTGAGATGATTTAGCTTCTTGTCAAGAGAATCTCAAGATTACTTTTCAAAAAGCATATGCAATTGGAGTTTTAGGAAAGGATCTACAAGATGAAGTTTCCGATTGGGAAACCCGCTATGATGAGATGGAGGAAAATTCGAATATTTGCATTGAACAAATTTTGTTCGAATTAAAAGAGAAGGAAGATATATTATCTATCTTGTAGGAATATTTGCAAAACTCTGTTGCTTCTAAAGCGAATTACTCCTTTTCCAATTCTTCTTATGATAGTGCTAAATTGGGTTTTATAGTACATTGTACCTTTGTTGCTACAAAATATTCATATTTTCACGGCAAATACCAATAAAGAGAAATATAGTACATATACAACATCACTGATGCATGTCAAAATACACATGCAAATATCGCTACTCAGGAGCTTCCAACACCTGGTTCTTTTGAGTTTCATACTTGTGGAATTGGATCCAAACTAATTTTGAAGATGGGCTACACTGGTGGTGGCCTTGGTAAGAATGGAAAAGGGATTTAAAACCCTATTCATCCTATGATGACACCATCGAGGACCAGATTAGGTTTTGATGGGGATTTATCAACATTATCAAGTTGTCTTGATTATTTTACTACTCAAATTCAGTTTGTTCAAACACTTGAGATCATCACATCAAATGAATCTTATACTAATGAGTTGTAGGTTCCATCTCCTACACCTATTTTGATACATATTTGGAGCTTACACAGCTAGGATCAACACCAGCTTCAAACTTATTAAACACTGCAGCATCAACATTAGAGCTCTTGGAAGCATCTGAGTCTCTATCATCAACATTAGGGTCTATAGATCATCCACATATCAACATCCTTGACATCATGATTGGATACAACATCGGCCTCCTTTCAGGTATCCACAATCATTTCTTAATTCTCCTTCTTTCAACTCATTGAAGAAGAGGCATATTCAACAACATCTTGGCAAGGTACCAACTCCAAATATTTTATGTGGTTGGATTGATAATTGGTCATAGAAACATCTGAGAAAATGTTTGAGGACTTCCTATATATGTGCTTCATCCAGGATACACAGGAACCATTCTCATCCACTCTTGGCTTGACTAATTGGGTTGCATTTACAATTCCATTCACCACTGTTTTGATGACTATTATGGTGTTTGCTTCTACATGTTGGAGTGTGTTTGACAGACAATCTACCAAGAGTGGACACAAGGCGTGATCTCTTTAGCTCAACGCGATTCTAGAACAATTAGGACAGAATATAGATTTCTTCCCTAGATCTAATTAAGGATCGAGGAACTAGATACGTTACCTTATAGATCGCGAATCCTTTTATCCTTGAATGTTGCTCCAAACTTGACGATCTTCAGATCCAATCTGTAGAACCTATCAAGACAGCAAGACAACAAAACAAGTAAAACACATCTATACAATAATAGATCTAAGTAAGCAGTCAAGTAGGAGAACTACACAAGATACCATTAACACAATGAGATTTTGGTGGAAAGCAATTATATTACTGTATTGAAAAGAGAAGTACATAGGATAGAAAGATCACAACCATAGACTTGACGTATCAATCCTCATCCGATCAAACCAATGTCAAAGCCTCCCAAGGAAGTGTGAGTCTCTCAATAGATGAGTAGATATCTCTCCTAAGCTGCTTTCACTGGCATGTAGACACTATAAACTTTCTCCCTTTGGAATGGGAATGAGATTCATATATATAGGACTAAGTGGATAGGGTATGGATAGGGTAGGTTGAGATATGGTAGGAGAGAGATAGGGGATCCTGCCAAGAGGTTAGGAACCGAGTGCCATCTTTCCCAAAAGGTCAGGGATAGGGATCCATGTCAGCTAGCTTCGAGAATGGGCTCGAAGGAGCTATTTTTATCCATTAAATGACATCGTCGCAAGCTACAAGAGGACAACCTGCAACGTTGCAAGTTTCTTGAGGACAACCTACGACGATCTCTCAAAACCTAGTATGAATGGGTTTACATCTCTTCCAGGTTAATAACTTAGTTAAGGAAAATTTAGGGATGTATACACTGAATCTCATGATGGTAAGATTTTAGGTGTAACAGAGTGCTCTCACTAGCCCGACCATATTGGTGTTGGTTGATGCCTTAGTTGTTTGGAGAGATATCAATATTGTTGACCGGTATCAACCACAACAATTCAACTTTAGCACATTAATTGGAGTGGATTATGATCTGTGATATTCAGATAATGCTTCACTAACATTAATTGGAGCAGATTATGATCTCACCTCTATCCTCTTGGAGGAGTTTTTCCCATTGGGATTTCCATTTTCCTATTTGCGAGGGTAAAAAGGTTTTGTACTTGGGTACCTAAAATGGCTACATAATTTTCGAGACCCAATTTGGTGCATCATACTCACCTAAGTTATGCTTAAGGGGGGGTCATGTTGATGTACATGCACATTAGCTTTGTCTTAGTTTACTTTAGTTAAACTAGCTTTAGTGATTGCATGTAGTTAAAATTAACTTGAAACTTTCTTTTTCTTTGCTTTATGATGGGATTTGAGTGCATGCCTTCATGGATTTCTTTCCCAAAATATCACTCTAGCAAGCTATATGTATTGACTCATTGATAATTATTCAGTGAGCAAGAGCATTGGTGCAAGAGAATTCTATGATTAATTAATGAGCAAGGCTCCATTAAAACTATCTATGTTTTCTAAATTAATCTTTTTTTTCTTCTTCTTTAGATCTTGGCCTCTATAGAAAAATGTATCACAAACTGGGTAATCCGAAAGACAAGTGGCCTCAAATGCTGGGTATCACCTATCATGCTTACTAACTGCTCAACTGAATATGAATGCAGTTGTTATGGATGAAGTAGTTGCTTTTTTGTTTCGTCCTCACATTGGACTACCATCAAGATATCATTGTCATCTATTAAATCAAATTCCACTTAGTTGTCGAGATGGAACTAAACTGGTAAGATGTCTAGTTGACATAAACTTTGCACCATTCAAGGAGCTAAAAGCTTTGAAGTCTGATATAAACTGGAGGTGTGTTTCTGCATTTTCAAAATGGTTATCATACTGCTTGATCCCTAGGACAATGATGATGATATTTGATAATTGTGTGGTTGTTATAGATGAAGGTGACCAAATGGAAAATAAACCTAGAGACAATTTGGTAGTACTAATATAGAAGATGATGATATAAGTGATTGTATAGTTATATATAGATTTCTTTATATAAGTATCTTCCATGATGATATGTTGATATAGCAGAGGGAAAAGGCACTTTCACGAGGCTGAGTAGGCCAATTAGTTTTTGGGAAATCTGATAAATCAAATGAAATTATTAACATCACCGGCTAATTAGTTTTAGAGAGTAAATGAACCGCATGTTCAAATTGTGACTAAATTTTATAAGGTATGTTGGTTCCATTATCTTCTCTTAGGTATGTTTGTTTCATGATCTTCTATAACATGTTTAAGGATTACTGTGATTATTTGTTACAATATTTTTTGTTTTATTACAAGTAATATTATTATTTCTAATCAAATCAAATGAACATCTTGGATGTAGGTAATAGTAGGAATTGTGGACATGACTTATGGAAGTGAGTCAAGAAATTGTGTACATATTGACTTATGTAAGTGAGTCAATTCACCACTTGGATGTAGGTAATACCAAGAATTGAGGATGTGACTTGAGGATGCGACTTATGGAAGCTAGTCAATTCACCATAGAAAGCACAATCAAAGTTTTAATGACATCAAACCTAGAACAATTGGAGCATTGGAGGATGTAGTCCTCCTACCATTCAAACTAAGGATTTTGAATTCTGTTGTAAACTCTCATTCTAGGTGAGTTCATATTGCGAGATTTAGTATTCTAAAATATGGGAGCAATATATTTCCTAGTATATAAGGGTCAAGGGGTATTTTTCTTATATTTAAAACATGTAGATTTTACGGGGGTTTATAATTATGTATCTAGGAGGTTGAATAAGGTATTGGGGGATTTGAATAGGTATTTTATATATTTAAGTTTGTGTAATTTTGATTGTGTTGAATTCAAATCAGTGTTTGGATAAGTATGATCTGTGTGAAGGTGGTGTGAATCCAATTGTTTTTGGAGTTAGGGTGGTGTTTGAATGTGCACGATTTGTGATTGAATGTGCATGATTTGTGATTGAATGTGATGTGAAATTGATTGGAATGATTGTAAATGAAATTGAATTGTGTTTAGGGGGTTGTTCCTCATATTGAAATAATTCTCTCACTAATATTTCATATTTGACCTTGGAAGGTTTCACATGGTTATAAGAGTTGTGTCATGTCACCATAATGACGGTAAAATAAAACGGGGTATTAAAAATGTTATGGAAAAAGTGGATACCTAGGATATCTAGAAAAATAAGGGTTTTTTAAATTGTAAAAATGTATTGGGAGAGGGGTTCAACAATAAGTTTTTTGGAGGAAATGTCAAGGATACAGTGGTTTGTTGGTGGGGATAGATGCATTTGATTCCATCCACCCGAGTTCAATTCCATTGAGACATATTCTGGCTTGGATGACTGGTTGATGATTTGCTCGACCTACCATCCACGATATGTGAGGAAGTTTTTTTTTGAAAATTCCAAAATAGTCTCATGACAAGAAAACAAGAAAAACAATAATGAGAAAATGATTCTTTAACTATGATTAAATTATGTGTTTTTTTTTACAAGAACATTTGGGAATTGTATTAGAGCCGGTATTTTAGCAACCGAAAGCTTTTACATAGATATTCTAGCAACAATACACCTCTGTAGTAGAACAGCGAGCTTATAGAGTTCGCCCAAAACATGGCAGGGCTCCCTACTCCCATATGCCAGACTTATTTAGCTAATACAGGGAAGAGAGGCGTAATATGCAGCAGGGACTGTCCTCATTTTTTCCAGTTTATCTTTCAGGTTGGAGACTTGAGCTTCCAGTGCTGCGATTCGATGCCCAAAATTACCATGGGTGTTCGCCACGTCCTTGAAGCCTGTGCGAGTCTCATCTTTAAAGTATTCCATTTGTTCAGATAGTTCAGTCTTCAGCTGCATGATGTCTTTGTTCAGGAGGTCCCAGGTTTGATCCCCTGCCTTGGAGAGCGCCTCTATTTTAGCCTTCTGACTGTCATATTTTCCCCTCAAACGCCCGAGTGCCTCTTCCAGGGCTCCAATACGCTCATCTGCAGTGAGGCCAGAACTGGAGGAGCTCGCCATCTCGTGCAGGGGCGCACGATGAACCACGATCTGAGCCGGATCTGGAGAATGGATCCTCAGCAAGCCTGTAGCCGAATGCTTTACCAACGTGCTCGGTTTGCAGAGTGGAATGAGAACGAGAACAGGGAGGAGTTCCTTTAAGAGCGAGCAGGGAGACTCCCGAGGGCGCAAGGACCAGTCCCTGAGCTGGAGTGCAGGGAATCTCTGCAAATTCATGAAAAACGTGATTTTGGGAAGCCCATGAGCATGCTGCGTGAAGATACCAGGATCTTCTACAGCTAGGGGATGTCACATCGCTGACACAACCCATTGATTTTAAGATTTCCTTGAGCCAGTTCGACCCCTTTGTTGGCTTCCATGTCTGCATGTTTATTGAGCGCACGTAGCACATGGAGAATCTTATTTTATGGAAAAGTTTGTTAGTCTGGAGAATTTTTTGAAAAATATGGCGGAGTTGGACATTCGGGGGAGCTTTCTTGGTTATGAGGGCCTTGATAAGGATCCAGGAGTCTCCCAAGACTGTTAAGTGACGAATTCCATGATTACGAGCAATTTTTAAACCTTGCCAAAGACTGCAGAATTCGGCAGTGTTATTAGTTCCATTTCCAAGTCCCCAGGAGTAATTGATGCTGATTATCCCTCTTTCTGATTTGATAATACCTCCGGCACCGGATGGACCGGGGTTTCCTTTAGAGGCCCCATCGAAAAACAGGCATGGTTCATTCAGGGAGTCTTCCCAGCATCTGAAGTCTGCTTCCTCCATCCTGATTTCCCAAGTCTCTGTATGATGGGACTCCGTAGGAGGGATGGATGGGCAGCTTGGTCGTTAGCATACTTAACCAGTTGACCTCCTCTTGCAAAAGAGGGGAGACATTGTTTAAGGAGTGGCAGTCCATGGCTTCTCCCAGGATGGCTCTTGCCTTCACTGCAGTTTTCCAGGGAGGGGCTTCTTTACTGCGAAAGATTCTATTGTTTCTTTCTAGCCACAGTTTCCAGCATATGGCTTTTGGGATCCATCCCCAAGCAGTTTGAAGCAGGATCTTGTTGTTCAACTTGAAGGGAGACAGAGAATTCCAGGAGAGGAAAAGGAGTTGAACAGAAAGGGGCAGGTTAAGGGCTTTGTTAAGGCTCATGGCATGGATCCAAGTATCTTTAGCATAGGGACACTCCAGCATTATGTGGTCCATGGTTTCATCATTGCTTTTTGCAGAGGGGACATCGGGTTGGGCCTGCCATTCCTTTTCTTCTGAGGTTATCACCGGTGAGAATACTCTTATGGTCTAAGGACCAGCAGAAGGTGTCAATTTCGGGATGAAAGGTTTGGACCAAATAAAATATCCAACCAGCAGGATTAGGGGCAGCATAGGGATGGTCTGGAGTTCCTTGTAGCCTTCCGCAGTAGAGTACACACCTGAGGTTCCCCAACCCCTTTATCTCTGGAGCCCATTTTGGATGGGGACTTACCTTGGAGGAGGGCCAAAAGAGCATCTGCTTCATTTTTGAGAGCAGGGGGAACGTGGCCTAAGTCCCAACCATTCCAGATCTCATTCTCCCAAATAGAAATGTCCATTAGTGTGATGGATTCCTTTTCCAAGAAGCCAAGTTTTTATGTTGCTGATATGCGAGTTAGTACCAAGTGGGGGGCTCCCCAGAATGGAGTCATCCCAGATATTGATAGAGCTGCCATTTCCAGGGATCCAATACAGCTTATTTTGGAAAGGAGGCAGGGCTTTTATGCATAACTTGTAGATTGACGATCCTTTTCTAGGAGGGGGCTGCTGGTCCAGGCATCTCTTCCTCGGGCCAGGGAAGTATTTCTGCAGAGGGCTTCTTTGCTCCAGCTAGTTTTACCTGAGATCATATGCCAGAGTAATTTAGCCCCCAGAGCTAGATTTTGAGTTGTTAAACTTCTTACCCGAAGGCCACCTTCATTCCGAGGCTTTTTAATCTTTTCCCAGCTGACAAGATGAATTTTGTTCCCATTCCCTTTCCCTCCTTCCCAAATGAATTTCCTTAGCAACCCTTCAATCTTGTTAACTACCGAGCAGGGAGCAAGCAGTATAGAAGATTGGTAAATGGGCATGCTATTGAGGAATGATTTGATGAGAGTAGTTTTACCTGCAAGATTGAGCCAGCTGGCCCCCCATTTTTGGATTTTGCTTTTGATCTTGTCCACAATAGGATCCCAATCTGCTGAAGTGATTCTATTTTTACAAATGGGGATTCCGAGATAAATGAGTTTATTCCAGTCTTTGGTTTGAATTCATTCCCAGCGTTCTGCTGATGTCCCTTAGTTCCCTGGCATCACAGTTCCAGCTGAAGACTTTGCTTTTGTGGAGATTTATTTTGCTCCCCGAGACTTTTTTGTAAACCTCCAGTTCTCTTTTGAATTGCTCCGAGGAGTGGACAGAGGCCCCTCCCAGAAGAAGGGTGTCATCAGCGAATTGGGCATGATTAATGTCCCTGACATTGTTCACAATTCTGAGCCCAGGAAGCACATGAATGTCTTGACTGAAGTTAAGTTGATAGCTGAGGACCGATGCCTGGATGGCATAAAGAAGGGGAGAAAGCGGGCATCCTTGCCTTAATCCTCTGGAGGCTTTGAAGAAGCGAGTTGGCCTTCCATTAACTAGAGGGGCAATCCAAGGGTCCCCCACACAGCCTTTGATCCAGCTAATGAAGTTGGTGGAGAAACCAAATTTAGCCATGACAGCAAACAGGAAGTCATGTCTAACTCGGTCAAAGGCGTTAGCTAAGTCGAGCTTGATGACCATGCCTTTCTCCTTACGCTGGTTGCTGGAGTGGATAACTTCTTGAATGAGGATGATGTTATCCAAAATTTTCTTGCCTTTGATGAATCCTCCTTGGTTCTCCGGGATGATCCGAGGGAGCAATCTTTTCAGTCTGGTGGCAATGATTTTTGTAATTAGTTTGTAGCCCGTGTTACAGAGGGAGATGGGCCTGAATCTGTTGAAGGAGTTGGCTCCTTTTTCTTTAGGGATCAGGGCCAGAAAGGAAGAATTCGTGCTGCCTCCTAGCTTGTTGGTGATCTGGGAATGCCTAATCATTTTGAGAAGATCATACTTGATGATTGTCCAACAACAGATGAAAAATCTTGTTGTAAAGCCGTCCGGACCCCGGCGCACTATCGAGTTTCATAGCAGTGAGAGCATTTTTAACTTCATCCATGGTGATAGGCGCAGAAAGGGAGTTGTTTTCCTCCCTCACTGATGATCTGGGGGATGAGATCAAAGGGATGGGAGGTGGGGTCGAGAGGCTCTTCAATGGGTGCAGTGAAGAGGTCAGCAAAAGTTTCAACAGCTGCCTTCTTGATTCTCTCTGCATCTTGGATCACTTCTCCCTCATACCGAATTTCAGTGACAGCTTTGTAGTTCTTCCTGGCTTCAGCTTGTTTATGAAAGAACTTGGTATTTTTGTCTCCGCTAAGGAGCCAGAGGTTACGGGATTTTTGACGGTAGTATTCTTCTTCAACCCTACAAGCAGAGAAGAAGTTTTTTTGCAAGGTTTCTTCCTTGGAGTGGGTACAGACAGACGCAGGGGAGGAACCAGATAAGGCTTGGTGCATTTCAAGTTCAGCCTGGGCGAATTCTCTGTTGGAGGCAGGAGAGGGAAGATTTTTGGCCCAGGCTTTAAGGGCAAGTTTGAGTCGTTTAAGCTTGGATTCCCAGACAAAGGAGGGCGAGCCCGCGAGGTGGGTATTCCACGAATCAGCTACAGTTTGAAGAAAGTCATCATGGTGAATCCAAAGTGGCTGAATCGAAAGGGGATAGGACCAAGATTTTGATCAGTGGTTAGTTCAAGCAGAATCGGCCTATGGTCAGAGGTGTAGTGAGGGAGGATTTTGGAGGAGGCTAGAAGTCTCAAATCGAGGAAGGAGGAGTGGACAAGGAAGCGGTCAAGCCTTGCTGCAACATGGCCAGGTCCAATTCTTTTATTTGTCCAAGTATAGGTGCCATTGATGGGTTTGATGTCAAGCAGATCCCAACCAGAGATGATGTCTTCTACCCATTCTCTTGATGGGTCTCTAACCGGATTTCCTCCTTTCTTTTCATTAGCTGCCAGAGTCACATTCAGATCTCCAGCTATAATAATGTTATCTCTATTCTGTAATTGAAGAAAAGTTTCAAGAGTGTTCCAGCACTCTTTTTTTTCCGCATGCAGAGCAGGGACATAGAGATTAAAAAGACATACCTTGTGTCCCGAATGCTTGTGGATCAGTTTTGTGAAAACCCAGTGATCAGTACGCTCTTCAGCTTCAATATCATATAGGTAAGGATCCCAGAAGGTGGCAATTCCTCCTGAGGCACCTCTTGAATTATTGCCAATCCCAACGCTTTTTTTCCAAAATATTTTCCCGATTTGGAGGGTCTTAATCTCCTCCATTTTAGTCTCCTGGATAAGCAGAATCTCAGGCCTGTGTATTCGGATTAGATCTCTCATTGCATCTTCTTTCAGGGTGGATCCAAGCCCTCTGCAATTCCAGGAGATGTATTTCATTGACGGATTTGGAGGGAGGTTTTGGCCTCTTTAGAGGCCTGATTGGTACCTTTTTTTGAACGGGTGTTCATGATGCCTTTTAGAGTTTTTTGAGAGCCTTCGAGGACTTCCAGATAGGTAGCTTCTTCCCTTTGTTTCTTCTTGGTTTTCCTTCCTCTTGGGGTTTTGATCTGGAAGGAGTAGAGACCGCTGGAAGTCTCTCCTTCGGTATCTTCTTCTGGATCTGAATCTTGCAGCTGGGGTTCTTCATTGACTTCCTTGGGCGAGCTTGGTTTATCATCTTCTTCTCGAGTATTGGGTAGTTCACCAGGTTCTAACAGATCTGCATTCAGGACGTCAGTATCCTCCCTGTTGGCTTGCTCGGCCGGCAGAGGCACACCGATAGCTGTAGGTTGCATCTTCTCAGAGAGGGTGCCTGTGGAC